>CANNZV010002140.1:0-112049 GCA_947561585.1 Caprella mutica
GTAAAGCTTTGTGAGTTATTGTCACAAATCGAGTGATTTGTGACCGTGGCGTCATCAAGGTAACACACATAAAAGAAAATTAAGGTTAAAACAGTTTGAATAACATGAATGGATTCATCACTGTTTCTTATAGTGTAAATAACAGTTTTCATAATGTTACATTCTTCAATTGTCTTAAATATGATTTTAGAGTGTTGCTGTTATGACGTCACGCAAACAACATATACCTCGATTGTCCTTATATATTTCAATTCTATTTCCCGCTTTCGAAACCAGGTGGCAGAGAAAATAGAAATTGTCGAGAGTAGTGTACCTTATTGTAGTATAATATCTTTGGTATAAACATGTATAACCGATTTCTTTCTGGTGTTAGGCCAGTGCAAATCCGACGTTTTGTCAATTCATTGGCTTAATTCAGGTAAATGACTTATAAACGTCTTAGTATTTATGCCAGCGCTATTTTCATATTAGATGTGTATTAGATTACGCTATACAGAGCACGTGAGGACAACAGTTATGTCTCACAATGTAGTAACCGTTCTACAAATACATTTTATAGACCAAAATCAAGAGGAAACAATACACATCAGTTACCTATATTTAAAATCAAATGTATATTATTTTACCTACGCTATTTCAACCAAATTATGATATTATAATTTAAAATTCAATAGAAAGTTTAATTAACAATCTGAATAATTATTTGAATTGGAAAAATAATTCTTTATACTAAATATATGAATTAACTAGAGGCCAGGCTGATTTTTATGAATGAAATATATAAAGTGTTAAATTAATAATTGAAGGGATTAAGAAGCCCATTAATACCAAATTGCCAGGGACGGCTACAATTTCATCTAGGTATATTAACTTAATTGAGGATATTAATCTGGCTATTTGGTTTCATTAAAGTTAGGAGAGATCGTTTGCCTATTAGAACCGGTAGACTAGTATAATAAATGTACTGGGAAATCGAAAAATCACTGGATTGGTTAACACATGTTTTCCATTTTTTGGACAGTGCTGTTTGGCAACCCATGGCCCAATGTCATTTTCAATGCATTGGCACAACGCTGTTCAACTCGATATTCCAGTGTTACTGTGTCGCTTACCTTACATTAGCCCAGTGTATAATCGCACTGGCGTGCCAATGGCCGATCGTCCCAGTAAAGCCAACGTTGGCTCAATACTGAACGAAACTCTGGGCCAACGTTGTCTTGCCAGTCTCGATGTATTGGGCCAGCACAGGCCCAACGTTGGTTCACCTCACGGATGTCCAATGGTCCAGAACAGTAAAACCACGTATAACCGACCATTTTTCTGATGTTTGGCCAGTGCAAAACCGACGTTTTGTTAAATCAATTAATGCCAGCAATTATTGATGTTGCCGATGCCATGCATGTCTAAGGCCAGTTCTATAATTTCCTATTTAAAATGTAATAATTAGATTACGTTATACCTACAACGCACGTGAAGACAACAGTTACTTCTAACAATGTAGTAACTGTCTTACAAATACATTTTACAGATAAAAATCAGAGGGGAAAAATACAACAGTCACCAATTCAAACTCAAATCAATATTATTTTACCTACACTATTTTAACCAAATAATAAAATATTTATTTAAAATTGAATAGAAAGTATAATACTCAATGTGAATAATTATTTCACATAGAAAAATAACTTTTCATAATAAATATATGAATTAACTAGCGGCCAGGCTCATTTATAAGAAATAAATAAATGAAGTCCCAGTAAACATTATAATGTTGGGCCAACGTTAGCCCAATTCAGAACGAAATTCTGGGCTAACGAGTGTCTTGCCGGTCTTGATGTATTGGGCCAGCAAAGGCCCGACGTTGGCCCAGGGCTTATATACACTGTATATAAGCCCACCTCATCATAGTCTATAAGCCTTGCGTTGGCCCACTTCACGGATGTCCACCGGCCCTGAACAGTATAACCACGTATAAACGACTTATTGGTACCAGCAATACTTAACGGTGCCGATGCCATGCATGTCTATGGCCAGTACTATTTTCATATAAGAGGTGTATTCATTAGATTACGCTATACAGAACACGTGAAGCCAACAGTTACTTCTAACAATGTATTACCCTGATAACATTGCACTATCGGGCCAACGTAGGTAAACGTTGTCAAAGTAAAGGCACGATCGGGCCGGTGTTATTACACACTGGGCCAGTGCAATGAAAACGACACTGGACCAACGGTTGCCAAACAACACTGGCCCAATGAAGGAAAACATTGGTTTACCAATCCAGTGATTTTTTGATGTACCAGTATATTTATTATACAAGTCTACTGATCTGTTTGGCAGTTATCGCCAGACAATCAGAGAGGTTAGGTGCAAGGTGGTGGACAAAGTGGATCCTTGAGGGACACCTGTTGTCCAATGTTCATAGACTATAACAGGTTAAACGAATAAAAAACATGCCAGACGTACGATTTTGGAAGAATAGGTGTGAAAAAGTGAGACAAATGCATTTTTCTCTAAAACCATACATATTTGAATGATAGTTTCTCACTCAAAATTCTTTTGAATTTATTATCTCTCATACGATATAAAAATATTTTAATATAATCATTTTTTCCGCTGGAAAACAGACAAAAAACCAAGAACTGTGCACTCCGCCGATTAGTATGAGAAGAAAACAATTTCTGTATTTCTTCTTGAATATCTCTTAAAACGTAGACTATACTGATGCCAACTTGAATTCTTTAGAATGTAATAATCTATCGAATGATGTAAATTTTTCTCTAAATAACCGTTTTTCCGCTGCAAAATAGACAAAAAAATAACTGCTATTCACTACGAATATTAGCAATGGAAGGAACAATTTCTGTCTTTCTTCTTGAATATATCTTAAACGGTTGATTAAACTCGTGCGTATTACAACTCATAAATGTTTATAATTCAATAATCTGTCAAATGGTATAAAAATATTTCAACGAAATCGTTTTTCCGCTGCAAAAGGAACAAAAAACTAACTGCTATTCACTCCGCTGTCCGTTGATTAGGGACACTGGTTAACATTTTCATCCACTTTAATTACTGTTGCTAAAATAGGAACAAACATAATATTGCAATAATAAAATAAAAAATAAATAATATAAAACGTTAATTATTTGTAACATGGGTTTCATAGGTTTTCATCTAAGGTATAGGTTTTCATCAAAAGAACATTTCTTACCATTTCTATTCGTTTAACCCAGGGTACAGGAACATAACGGGTATGGTGATCAGCTCATCGAATCTAGTTTGACGTGACCATCGGGTGACTGGAAATGGCGACTCTGACCACACTTTGAAACATGGGACTACCTACTTGAACTCAGTCACTTCTAAATTGTTTTTTTTTTCTTCTAAAATTTACTGGTCCAGAACAGTAAAACCACGTATAACCGACCATTTTCTGATGTTTGGCCAGTGCAAATCCGACGTTTTGTCAAATCAATTAATGCCAGCAATTATTGATGTTGCCGATGCCATGCATGTCTAAGGCCAGTGCTATAATTTCCTATTTAAAATGTAATAATTAGATTACGTTATACCTACAACGCACGTGAAGACAACAGTTACTTCTAACAATGTAGTAACTGTCCTACAAATACATTTTACAGATAAAAATCAGAGGGGAAAAATACAACAGTCACCAATTCAAACTCAAATCATTATTATTTTACCTACACTATTTTAACCAAATAATATAATATTTATTTAAAATTGAATAGAAAGTATAATACTCAATGTGAATAATTATTTCACATAGAAAAATAACTTTTCATAATAAATATATGAATTAACTAGCGGCCAGGCTCATTTATAAGAAATAAATAAATAAAGTCCCAGTAAACATTATAATGTTGGGCCAACGTTATCCCAATTCAGAACGAAACTCTGGGCTAACGAGTGTCTTGCCGGTCTTGATGTATTGGGCCAGCAAAGGCCCGATGTTGGCCCAGGGCTTATATACAATGTATATAAGCCCACCTCATCATAGTCTATAAGCCTTGCGTTGGCCCACCTCACGGATGTCTACCGGCCCTGAACAGTATAACCACGTATAAACGACTTATTGGTACCAGCAATACTTAACGGTGCTGATGCCATGCATGTCTATGGCCAGTACTATTTTCATATAAGAGGTGTATTCATTAGATTACGCTATACAGAACACGTGAAGCCAACAGTTACTTCTAACAATGTATTACCCTGATAACATTGCACTATCGGGCCAACGTAGGTAAACGTTGTCAAAGTAAAGGCACGATCGGGCCGGTGTTATTACACACTTGGCCAATGCAATGAAAACGACACTGGACCAACGGTTGCCAAACAACACTGGCCCAATGAAGGAAAACATTGGTTGACCAATCCAGTGATTTTTTGATGTACCAGTATATTTATTATACAAGTCTACTGGATCTATTTGGCAGTTATCGCCAGACAATCAGAGAGGTTAGGTGCAAACGATCTCTTCCAATTTTGATCACACTAAATAGCCATTTTAATATCCTCAATTAAGTATATCTTTGAAATTGTAGCCATATCAAGCAATTTAGTATAAATATGCCTGTTATACCTTCAATTATTAATTTAAAACTTTATTTATTTCCTAGATAAAAATGAGTTTTGCTGCTAGTTAATTCATATGTAGTATGAAATGTTATTTTTTGTTTGAAATAATTATTCACATTGAAAATTCAACATTCCATTCAATTTTAAATAAAAATATTATTATTTAATAATAATATAGATTTCAGTTTGAATTGGCAACTGTTCGATTTTTCACCCCAATTTTGATCTGTTATTATGTTACTAATTAAATTGTAGTTATTATACTCAGAGAAATTTTGATGCACCCAGGTGTTTAGAGTTTACCTATATGGTTTTGTCTCTAAAGCGAGACACTTTAGTGCATCGAACTATAGTTTGGATGCACTAAAGTGCATAAGTTCGATGCATTTTAGTGTCTTAGCTATAAGTTTGTAAAATGATGAGAAAATCAATCTCATCATTTTAGCAAAGGAAAATTTGAGACACTAAAGTGCATCGAACTGACCAAACTATAGTTTGATGCACTAAAGTGTCTCGCTTTAGAGACAAAGCCATAGGGTGAACTCGAAACACCTGGGTGTATCAGTTGGAGTTGTTTGTTTTTCTCAGTGTAGTTAAATATAATTACTATATTTTCCTCTATTACGTGTTCGAAAATATACACCCAAATAATAACTTAGAACATATTTAGGGTCGTGCAGCTAAATTGGGACTAACATAACTTTTTTAAAATTCGCTATTTTGAAAGGCAAATAATAATTAAATGTAATTTTTACTTGTATTTATTTGTTCGCTATTATCTACAGAACAAAATCATTCTATGTGACTACCCTTTGCGTCAATAATTTGGGAGATTCTCGAGCGAATCCGTGAACAACTCCTTTTTACATCCTCTTGGTCAAAATTACGAAATGCCCGACGAATGGCGGCCTTCAGAGAGTTGACACTTGGATGTGAAGTTACGTTAGACTCTCCCTCAATGACGCCAAACAGCCAATAGTCACAAACATTCAGATCTGGAGAGCTGCTGGGCCAAATATCCTTCGGGACCATCAAAGGAAGATTCTCCTTCAGGAAATCCTGAACTTTCTTTGCTCCATGCGCGGGCGCTGAGTCTTGAACGAGCATCACTTTGAAGGGGTCGTAGTTCCTACGTATCCACGGCATCAAAACATCTTTCAGAATTTTCAAGTACTCCGCTGTGCTGATTTTAAGGCCCGCTTCGATGAAACGAGGAGGCATCACTTTACCATCACTTGCCACGGCTGCAAAAACCATCACAGAAGCGGGATTTTTGCTCTGCATCACAGGAGGAACTTCTGAACGATCGGAGGCAACTACCCGAGTGTTCTGGCGATTTGCAACCTCATCAACAACGAACTTTTTCTCGTCAACAAAAACGCGGACATGTCCTCCTATGTGTTTCAGATGGTTCAGAAGCTTTCGGCATCTTTCAGCTCTGAGGGCTCTGGAGTGGGTAGTTAGGAGGTTACGGACTCTCCTTACGTATGACTTCATACCAAGGTCTTCCTTGACTGCCCTGTTGATGGTGCTACGACTCACGCTGCGCTTTTATGCCAGTTTTCACATCGGCTGGATTGGGTCTGACTTCAACGTCCTTTTCAGCCCAGCAAGGAATGTTTTGGTTCTTTTTCGATCAATGCGGGGACTGTGTTGACTTCTCTGAACCTTACACTCGGCATCAAAAGCAGCAACAACTCGATAAACAGTCGATTTTTCATAGCCAGTGCTCTTAATAATGTCTGAAACAGAGTTCCCGGCACGTCTCATTTCACATATGGTCGTTCTTCGCGCTAATTCCGCCATATTTTAGCGAAATATGCTAGATCCTAATCTGTTCCCAGAAGCATTGCAGTGTTGGGCCAACGTAGGTTGGCCGGTTGAATAAGGCGGTGGGCCAATGTCGGCAAACCAACCGTGCCAGATCGGGTCATCTCTGTCCCAACGTCGGGCCAATGCCTTTTGCACCGCTGGCCAGCATTGGCCCATGCTGGCATAGCAGCGGCTGACAATAACTAGCGACGGCATGCCAATGCTAACCGCTCTAAAGCCAACTGTAATTTAATTGTTGGGCCAGCATTGGCCCATGATGGCATAGCTACGGCTGACGACGGCATGCCGATGTTAACTGCTCTAAAGCAAGCTGTATTTTACTGTGGGCCAGCACTGGCCCATGATGGCATAGCTACGGCTGACAACGGCATGCCAATGTTAACCGCTCTAAAGCAAACTGTATTTTACTGTGGGCCAGCACTGGCCCATGATGGCATAGCTACGGCTGACGGCGGCATGCCGTTGTTAACCGCTCTAGTCCAAACTAGGATTTATTTTTACAATGAATATCAATTAGGTAAATAAAAGTACAGATTTTAACCAGACATTTTAAAGGTCCTCTCCAGGCTCCGTAAAAAAAATGAGTTTATTACATAATATTATAGAACTAAGGTCTACGATCATTATTCCGCAAACCGCATACAATTCGGTTCAGTATATATTTTATTATTTCCTTTTAAAGTTGTTTAATAATCTGTGAGCAACAATCGAGCGAATCTCCAACCTGACGCCGAAAAAGAAGATTGTACACTCTTTGTTTTGATTTCAAATTTAGATTTTTAAACAAACAATGCGTTTTTGGCCTTCTTTTAAGATATTAATTGTTTCTAAAAGTATGTAAACGTTTCTATTATAAGTTCATCCAAATTTAAACCTTTAAACGAATAATAAATAAATTTATTAAACCAAATACCTAGTTGATAATCAAAACAAATGGTGTACATTCTTTTTCTTCAGACTGAAAATTAGAAAGTCGGAGGTAAAGTAGGTTTTGTAAAGTTTGGATTATAAAAATCTTTGAAAGCATATAAAATTAAAAATATGCTATCAAATTTTATAGGGTTTGCAGTAAAATGTTAAGAAACATTAGCCTCGTTGAATTAAGCAATAAAAAAATCTGCTTGGAGGGGACCTTTAATAAATGAAATCAACATGGAAATGATAAAATGATAACCAACACAATCCTCTCGAAATATAAATAATAAAATCTTTTTAACAAATAAATATACTTAGTCAATAAAATAGAATAAAACAGTTTATAGTAGAACTCCTTTATAGTAAATGAGTTATGATTCAGCCTGACTATTGAACGGATGAAGTGCCATCTGTTTCAGAAAACTAAAGACTATTTTTCACAGAATAAAGAAAATTTAAATAAAGCAGGTAAATTGCGTAACACTAACTAACTGCGGCCTTTAACAACAGAAACATCATAGCTTCAAAACACACGATAAAAACTTAAATTAATGAATTATACCTTGCACTGCGCTTCTTTTGATAGCTATGCAACATTTTAATGTAATTTCGGTTCAGAATGATTTAGAGACTCTCTTGAGAGGGCTGTAATTAAAATTTAAAGGACCGCAATTTACCTGCGTGACCCTGAGTAGTATATTAATCTACAGCGTGCTTAGAAGTTAGGAGCTCAGCGCTACAGCCTACCTACAAAAATGACACCGACGCCTACTATAAAAAAATTCTTCAGTTTTTTTGAGGATGTATTCAGGATATGATAATATGTTAACTCCTCTTCTGTTTAACGAGTTCTTGGTTCGCTCAAAAATGCAAGTGTGAAGAACCATGCGCCTCCATATATTCTATAATATATGTTCCTCAGACCTCAGGTCTAATATCTTATGAAAATGGCGCCAATTCTCTTCCCTAAATTATGGAATCTTCAATTACTATTCGGTATGCAATTCGATTAATTTAATCATGTTATTAATCATTTCAATTATCAATAAACTGTTCAGGTATTGCATCATAATATATTAATAAACTACCATTAGTATACTACCTATATGACAAACACGAATATTATAAATTTGATTAGGCTATAACTTTATCTAAATAAATTTAAAAAATACATTACAATAGTAAAATTAATTATTCAGAACAAATTTTATGTAACATGTCAACAATATCACATATTAAAAAAGATTCATCTATATGCATTTCATGTGGATGCTAGCCAACGTTGGGCCGATGATGGCCACAATATCAATTGGCTATGATCTGGCAGCCAACATTGGGCAAATGAAGGCTAGAATCGTGTTGGTTAAGCATCGGCAGCCAGCATTGGGCCAATGAAGGCTTGGATCGTGTTGGTTAAGAATCGGCAGCCAGTATTGGATCAATGCGTCTCTTAGCACCGGCAAGCCATCGCCCGTTGCTGCCACTGTTGAGCCAATGGTACCCGTAGTTGGACCAACCAAGCAATGTTTCTTGGGCCAAGAAAGGGTCATATTTTTAACTTCTCTTACATAGATATCTATGTACCTATATGCAAACTTATATACATAGTATGATTATTAATCGTAAATTAAACTGAACACAGTTAAAAAGTAAATTATTTCAAGTTACAGGTATCATGGATACCAACTAAAATAAATAATAATCATATAGTTTTTTTCTTATATTCTCGTGGAAAAGTAGGAGGAGCTTAGCAAAACGTCTGGTGGAAAGACTTAAAAAACCCTGCGTGTGTACGGCCCTTATAAGTGCTCAAATAAAAAATTAAAACATTCTTTATTGACTCAAATTACTAATGGCTTAGGTATTTCATCCGCATTTCATATCTAGTGATAGATACGTTTGTATCTGAATATTAATTATTTTTTAATCTGAATCTAAAGCTAAAGAAAATCTCATAAATTTAACCTGAAGCAATATTCTATTCTAATCTAAGGATACCTTCTTATTAAGTTATTACAATTATCAACTGGTAAAGTATTTGTAGAGATCTCTTATAATCTTATTCTGTTCACAGTAAAATTAATGTAAATATGTACCTATAGGGATTAATTCTGAAGTGTTCGTAGCTAAATTAATGTAAACATAGGAATTAAATAAATTTATTAATTCAAAATTATTGACCTCTAGAAGTCGCTAATCATTGTGAAACAAGGGATTTTGCTAGAATATTAGTTACCTACCATATTATTTCAAAGGTGGAAAAAAAGCATAAAAATGCTTGTCCTCCAGACTCTGTGCACAAAATTCCACTGACTTTTTGAAAAATCCAAAAAAATCCACCATGAATTCCCAGTAATTTGGCTCATCCAGTATCCACCAACATTTGAATTAATTCCTATGTATTAGCTACAGTATGTAAGTTTGTAACCATTATTTTAGCTGCAGGAGATTTTGAAGTAATTCCTATGTAACCAATAATTTAGCTGCAGAAGATTTTGAATTAATTCCTATGTAACCATCCAGTCTGCAGAATGTGTCTCTTCTCCCGCTGCCTGCAGAGACTTTAATTTGAGAGAGAGCTACTCTCTGTCCTCTGACTCTCATCAGCAGATTCAGAATCTCCTGCAGCTAAATTAATGGTATCAGTTATCACCAGACTGTAGGAACTGGTAAAGTGCGAACAATCCTTAATTTCCTCCTATATTTACATGTATTTTACTGAGAACCCATGTTTCACAGTGTGGCAGGGAAGTCGCCAGTTTAGTGAGAAAATGGATCCAGGTCGGCTGAAGTTGCTACATTTCTTTAAGATACTTTAAAGAAGAAATTTGACTTCCTAGTGAAGAAACATGCTAATGCTTTTTGTCTGATGCATGATGCATCTGCATCTCTTGAGACTATTTTAATTTTTATGAGTGATTTTTAACTGATTTACTTGTTATTTATAGGTTATTCAACTTATATCACCCTTCAAAAGTCGCCAGTATACTGGCGACTTTGTCCATACTTTGAAATAGGCTGAGAACAGAATCCAAAATAGAGGATTTCTTGTAGAACAATATAGGCTACCAGTTCCTGCAGTCTGGTAATTCAGGAGACTAATTTCAAGGCCTTATTAGTCGCCAGATTAACTTCATGCATCTTTTGCAGACTGATTCCCCAAGTAAATTAGTATGTCTCATAAACTGACCATTTGTCTCTCCAGCTCTCTCCAAAATTCAACAAATTTTCTCCAAAAATGATCAAATTATCATTAATTCTCTCCAAAATAACATTGTAGCATAGGAGAAAAATAGATAAAACTCGCCATTTGCAATTGAAGAGCTCAAAATAAGAGTCACAAACTCGCCATTAAAATGGCGAGTTTGGACATGCTTTATTACTTGGCTGCGGCAGATTTTGAATTAATTCCTATGTAAATAATAATTTAGCTGCAGGAGATTCTGAATCCGCTGCTGAGACTGAGCCAGTCTTTATTTGGTGCACAAAATCCCACTGACTTTTTCAAAAAGCCGAAAAAATCCACCAAAAATTTCCAGTAATTTGGCTGATCCAATATATCCACCAAAAATTAATGGTGATATAGGAATAAATGAAGAGTTTGGTTCCAAAACGCGATAAACGCCACTTTTGAAAAAAATGAGTTTCCACCTAAATCAATATTGTATTTCGTCGGTATTGTGGATTTGAATTGTTTATGTTATTATAACCTCAATATGCTATGTGAATGATTGAAACAGAAAATAGTGGTTTTCATCTTTGTACTTTCTTGGTAAAGAAAACACATTTTAACTCAAATTGATCAAAATGGATTTATAGCGTTTTGGAACCAAACTCTTCAAATAGTTAAAAATCCACCGACTTTGCCAGAATATTATTTTTACAGGGGGAAAAATTCCACCGACATTTCGGTGGAATTTACCATGAAATACAGACTGGAGACTGAGAGTCAGGAGACAGTGACACTGACAGTCTGACACATTGTGCAGAGTAGTGATTCAGTGAATCACCAACATTTTCCCAATTTAGACTCTTGAAAGTCAAAAATTAATGGTAACATTTGAATAAATAGCTAAAAATGATTTATAAAATCCTGTAACTTTGCCTAGATTATATTTTGTGGCTATTTCCCTTTTGAAAATCCATGTTTCAAAGTATGGACAAAGTTGCAAGTATACTATAATACTGGTGACTTTTGAGGGGTGAAATAAGTTTAAAAACCTGTAAATAAGTTAAAATAACTAGTAAATCCTTATGAAATAGTCTTATAAGATCTACATGCATCTGATTGTATCAGACATGAGGCATAAGGATGATTTCAAGTGTAAAATCTTCACTAGGAGGTCGAATTTCTTCATCAAAATATCTTAAATGTGGTGACCTGGATTCATTTTTTCATTAAACTGGTGACTTTCCTGCCACCCTTTGAAATACGGTTGAAAATAATATCTTGGCTAAGTTGGTGGATTTTTAGCTATTTACTCCTATGCTACCTTTAATTTTTGGTCGATAAATTAGAATATGTTGGGTGGATCAACCAAATTATTGGTAATTGTTGGTGGATTTTTTTCAGCTTTTGAAAAAGTCAGTGGGATTTTGTGCACCAAATACAGACTGGATTGATGGTGACAGTGAAAATCTTATTTAAGTTTATTTTACCAATTTTGTTTTGTTAATTTATAGAGATGCAACAATACTCTTGATATTGGATAAAGTATTGGTATATTTTTAAATATCTTGTAGCTAATTGGTATCAGATCCGAAAAATTAGGTCAACTATTAGCTTCCGATACCAATTACTTTTCCAAATTACTGCCAAGTAAAATAGTATGACTCATAAACTCTCCAGTTGGACTCATTCCAAAAATCACCAAATTTTTCCAAAATGATCAAATTTATCATAAATTCTCTCCAAAATAAAATTGTAGCATAGAAGAAAATTAGATATTTCTCGTCATTTGCAATTGAAAAACTCAAAATAACTGTCACTAACTCACCATTAAAATGGTGAGTTTGGACATGCTTCATTACCTGGCAAATTAGGTAGTATATTGGTATTAGTTTCAAATTTTACAATAATAATTTATACCTATGTTCATCAGATATATATATACATATATGATATCATTTCAATAAAAATTCATTTTCAACTCAAATAGTAAGTTTCCTTTCATCATAACAAGAGTAAGTTTATAATTATTTCATTTGAATAGGTTAATACATTTCTACAGATCAATTTTTGGGAACCTCTTGATAAGATACAAGTAAATTATGTAAATTGGGCTATGTTGAATAAATTTGTAACCTAATGATATTAATTTGTTTAACATTATCTTTTAATAATATAATATTGTAATTATTACAGGTCAACCTTGAACGAATTCAGATTATCAAATATTGGTATTATGTAATTTTAAATGATTTCCTATATAGGTACAGTGTGTTTTTTTCTTTTTGCAAGACTTAGAGCCCCAACTAGGAATATCTGGAATAAGAATTTAGAAGAAACAAATATATTTTCTTGAAAATAAGGCTTGGTACTTACATATCATGTAATACAAATTTATTTGAATCTCATTGAAAACACTTCTGAAGGCTATCTACAAAATGTGTTGAAAATGGTGGCCAGAGAATCCTATAGGCAAAGTCTTGCGCGCTTCAAGACGCTCTTCTTCACTTTCTCAATTGTTGCTGCGTCATAATTTGCGGAGTTGAGTGACTTGAATCCACATGATATTGGTGAATGAAACTATAAAAAAGACAAAAAAGTAATGATATTTGTTGTGATTGTGGACGGAAAATTCTATTGTCCAAGCATTCATCGATGACGACGGCCCTTGTGACTGTTAATGGTTCCTATAACATGGTTTTGCTGAAAGACAAAGTGTGGCAAACTTTTTTGAGCCACTGCTACATGATGCAGACTCCGGTGGATGCAAGAGGGTGCTCAATCTTATTGTACAAGAGTGGCTAAGCAGTTTCAAAGACGAGTTACCAGAAGAGACACTGAGATTTTCTGGCCAGCACTCTGAAAGAACTCAATCCTCTTGATTTCCATTTCTGGGCTACAACACAAAATATTTTTTATTCGGAAAAACCTCAATCCATTCATGATATGATATAATTTAGTGTGTTAAGCTGTTTGGTGCAAATTATGACACAGTAACAATTGAGAAGGTGACAAAGACTCGAAGAGCGTCTTGAAGCGCTCAAGACTTTAACTTCAGGATTCTGGCAGGCGGCCATTTCCAATACCTTCTGTAGATAGCCTTTAGAAGTATTTTGAATGAATTTCAAATAAGTTTGTATTACATAAAATGTAAGTACCAAGCCTTATCTTCAAGAAAATATATTTGTTTCCTCTAAATTCTCATTTCAAACATTCCTAGTGGGGGCTCAAAGTCTTACAAAAGAAAAAAAACACACTGTAGATACTATTTAGTCACACTGATCCTAACTAGCCTCACTATGTTCAGTGTCGAACTACACTGTACTTTGATAGGTAGGTACACTGTACTTTGATAGGTAGGTACACTGTACTTTGATAGGTAGGTACACTGTACTTTGATAGGTAGGTACACTGTACTTTGATAGGTAGGTACACTGTACTTTGATAGGTAGGTACTCAGTACTTTGATAGGTAGGTACACTGTTTTTCGTCGTCTTCTAACATACGAAATTAATAGGTACTACACTGTGCAAGTGGCACCTGTGTTGTGTACTTTTGACGTAAGACAATGAATTGCTATATTATTTTGACTTCAGGATGAGTTATTGCATAGGTTTTATTTTTGTAAACACCTAGGCAACAATCTTAGTTATAAATAGCAGCTACCTAATCCTATCTCATGAACATCTTAAAGACCTAGGTACATATAAACTTTATAAATTATTGGTAAATTAGCCCCCAGGGGCTCTATCCTGAAGCTGTCTGTGGTGAATGGAAGAGAAGGGGGGTGGCGTCCCTTGGGCCCCAAACTGTTGTAATTTGGATTGTCTTTTTCATTTTTACCATGTTTATAATTTTTTTAACGCTACTTGCAGTTTTAGAGGATAGTGCTAGGGTTATGCTCTTCAACTACGAGGTCTTAGATTTTTGTGTTAGGTAGGCTCGTAGGCTTCATTTACTATCACCTCTTCATTTTCCTCTTCCATCCGTGAGTGCAGCCACCGGTACTTGTGTCCCGTTTCGTCACATTCCTTGGTATGTGACTGTATTCACAGAGTAGCTTTTCTGCATCCATGAGCATTGTCACCGACGGTGGTAAGTGACTTTGTTCATGGAGCCACTTTCCTCTCTGACTGCTTCTTCCAGTCCCTTGTATTTAATTTCCTTTTGACGTCAGCGATATGGCCTTTGGTTCCGAAGCAGACGTTAAACCCCCTAATAAATTATTTAATTAATTATTGGTAAATTAACTACAGATACCTACCTAGAATTGATATTTTTGGTGTCTTTGGCTTTAAAAAGTAATTATTATCAATAATTTGAAAGTAATTGTAATTGGTACTGGTTACCAACATGGTATCTATTGGTGCATCTCTATTAATTTAGTTAATTAAACTTCATAAATGTCAGCTAGGTAGCCTACTAGGAATGTTTAATTTAGGGGAAAATTTGATGGAAATGTTCATTAATAATTTATATTCATGGTAAATGATAATCATCATCATGTATCTAGGGCTAGTTGAATTACTGATTATCTATTGTCCTTCGAGGCTCTGTTCGTATTTGAGTTCGGTTAAACTATTTAAAAATCATCATCATTAAAAATGGAAACATAGCTATATGTCCTATCAGCAGAATATGGGACATTTTTAACATTTTATGTGTGAATAATCCTTCATTTCCTGCTATATTTTCATGCATCTTACTGAAAACAGAAGGCATAGGGATTTCTTGTAGGACAGTTTACCTGTTCCTGCAGTCTGGTTTGTAAGATCTTGGCGACTATTTCCTAATTAATTCCTATGTTTGCATGTAATTATTGAAAGACACTTTCAAACTTTGGAGAATTTTTATCATTTTGGAGACAGATGGGTCCTAGGTTAATTGGTATTGGAAAACTTATTGAATCCTTAAGAATTTAATACACAAAATTATCACAGTATTAACAGTTATTTCTGAAGAGATTATTCTTAATATATATCTTTCTATTTCAAATAGTTCTTGATAAAAATTAATTTTAATTTCTTTACAGATATCTTTAAATAGCAACAGGCTAATTATTTTTTATCCACAATGAGTATGGATTATAAAGTTGCTGTGTCATGTTCAAGTAACATGAATCGTAGTATGGAAGCCCACTCAATGCTAGGCAAAAAGGGATTCAATGTAAGATCCTTTGGCACGGGGGACAAAGTGAAATTACCTGGGCCCGGTCCTGATAAACCCAATGTTTACGAATTTGGAACCTCCTATGAATATATATACAATGATCTAGAGAACAAGGATAGATCATTGTACACACAGAACGGACTCTTGCACATGTTAGATCGAAATAAACGAATCAAGAGAGAGCCAGAAAGATTCCAGGAATGCACAGCTAAATTTGATATTGTTTTCACTTGTGAAGAAAAGGTTTATGATCAAGTAATTGAACGTAAGTACTACCTTGTATGTATTGCATTGACAAAATATGATTCATGTTTGTTATTTATTTCTGATTATCTTTTTTACACAGATTTAGAAAATACCATTCCAGAAGAGAATTCTCCTGTTCATGTAATCAACATAGATATTCAAGATAATCACGAAGAGGCAACAATAGGTGCTTTCATGATCTGTGAACTTGCACAACTGGTAAGCTTTATGATAAGTGAAATATTTCAGCCACTAATTGATACTGCAATTTTCATAGAATTATCTCATTTTTCTCTTATCATTTGACTACACCAATGTTGCCAATGAAATAGATTTAAAAGATTATCTAGATCTTCTTAAGAGGGAAGTACCTTTGCGCCTTCCAACTAGTTATCTATAATTCTGCTTACTTAGGGATTTGTTGTGTTACCTTTTTTTTCTAATGATGGTTCTTGGTTCACAGCTTAGCAGTGCAGATGACTTAGACAACGAAGTGGATGAACTTCTTCATGAATTTGAGAACAAATGTCAGAGGAACATACTTCATTGTGTTCAGTTCTACTGAATTCTTCCATTTCATTGGATAGTATCAATAGTTATTTTAAATACAAGGCTAATTTATATTTTAATTTAAATATCATTTATGATCTGTTAGTTACTATGGGTCATATCAAATGTCTTCAAAATCTTAATATTGTAATCCACGATTAATCAGATTTCTTCCTACTATAGGTAGCATACTGTCAGTCACACAAATTGACTTACGTTTCATAATACTATATTAATAGTTTGAGCTTTAATGGACAAGCATTCCTCATTACCATTGTATGTTACACATCCTTGGAGTTATTCTCATATCAATTTTCAAGATGTTATCTACGGGCATATCTTCAAATTTGACGGGAGTTTCACTTCATTTTAGGTTACACCATTTATTGAGGTACTATTTGTGAATATCCATTTTTGACTGTATATTAGATAGGTACAGCTATTCATGCATGTTCAAATGATCCTCTACATATGTGCTCATAGCTATATCACGTGTTGTATATTATTGTGCTTGACCAATAGGTTGGATATGCTTATATGCAGACAATTCTCTTACTGTTAAAATGAATAAAACCTTGCTTAACTGTTTGGCCCCAATGTCTAATATGTGCATATGATTATCTTGTTTTTAATTTATTGTTAGTTGATATTTGTTTCTGCTGTATCAGGAATGTATTGCTTTTCATGTTTATGATAAAGAGCTATACAAGTATTTGACTGTAATCGACATATGTTACTAACTAGGTAGTTGCTAAGATGTGGTAACTCTTTT
Organism: Caprella mutica; assembly: GCA_947561585.1. Classification (NCBI taxonomy): domain Eukaryota; kingdom Metazoa; phylum Arthropoda; class Malacostraca; order Amphipoda; family Caprellidae; genus Caprella; species Caprella mutica. The sequence goes on from CANNZV010002140.1 coordinate 17,259, forward strand.
GGACATTAATGTCAAAAGGTGATGGTGATAACTTTTGAATATTATATCATGAAATGTTGTACATAGCCATAACCTAGAAATTGTTTGAAGAATGAAATGAATTATAGGTCAAATAGTTAATCCCCTTTTCACTTTCCATTCGTCAGTGTAGTCACTTTTGTCCTAGTCCTTCTATTATGGAGTAGATCTGCTGTAACTAAGTAGGCAAGGGACTAACTCCTCTCAGTCTGCTACTTCAAAGTTCTTTGAAATTGACTTAAATATGCGGATGTGTCTTGACGTTTATTTCAATTATTCTATCCTAAGATTTAAACAAGTTTCCTGCGATGCTGTCTTGAAAGGTCGTGTCTCTCATCTAGCTAATGAATACAAAGTAAAACTAATTCGTAACAGTCTGTAGGTCTCGGCCTATGATTTATTTAATGTATAAATTTATAAAAAAAAGACAGAGCCGACACCGCCCTAAACAGCACACGGGCAAGTAAGGGGCCCATCGCAGGAAACTTTTTAATTCTTATTGCTCTCCTCAAATATCCTATTCAATCTATCAACTGGTGCAATTGTAGGTAGCTATTTAGTGTACACATCCTTATTGAATGGCATATATATAGTATTAAATTATGGTATTTTATTAGCAATTCTGGATGCTTTTTTTACATACTTACTAGCTACCGCATGGAAATGCTCAAAAGAGCATTTAAAACTTTTTTGTCCAAATTATATTCGTCAAGCAGAAGAAATTAGTATCTATTATATATACTAATTTCTTCTGCTTGATGAACTCATTTCGATGGGTATAATCCAGCATAATTTTCAATAATGCTCATTGGTAATTATCTATCTTTTTAAATCAGTATAATTTCATTTTAAAGCATGCTTATATCTTACTTGTGCTGGTGCGACCATTCACTATATGTATGAAGAAGTAGAGGAGCAATTGAAATATCGCTTAGTGAAGACTTTATAAAAATAATACAACAACAACAGAATTTATAAATTATTTCCCTAATTAATATAACAAAATATAAATATAGTAAAGCAATAATTAATTAGATCTTTCCCAATCTAATTGGTAATTTGCTGCAAAATTGTCTTAAAAAAACTGAAACACGAAAGCTTGCAATAAATACATCTGGCAGCTTACAGATTATAAAACTGCTGTACGTTACCTAAATATCTCTGAAAAGCAGTGCCAAAGTAAAAGACTCTAGAAAGTTGGTTTGTACTTCTTAGCCTCCACAATGAGATGGTGAGAGTTAATGATGTACTGATGTGCCTGAGAGTTCTGCAGTACAGGGTGAGTCAGGGCCCTATTGAGGCTGTGGTGAGCAGTGATGAGAGTCTCCAAAGCTCTTTGCAGAACATTCGTGCCAGTGCGGAAATTGCTGAAGCATTGCATTACCTGGAAAAGAAAGTAGGAGGAAGCGATACCCTTTTAGTAGCTACTTAATGTTAACATCCAAAGACTAGTGTCAACAAGACAGCTGTAATTTCATTTTACAATATAATTTTGTTCCAATTCATAGTACAATTTTTTATAAGTAAATAAAATTGATATTGTGAGTAATTTTAAGTTATTAAGAAGAACAGATAATGGTTAGATATTTCATTAAAATAATTGTAGAGTACTATATGAACTTGAGCATACCTGGTTGTTGATTAGCTCCACCGAGTGTCTCCAGTTGCTGGCAAATGCCCTGGCTACATTCACTGCAGTCCCCTCCGTTTGTTTCAGTGCTTGCGTATCCCCCGCCTCCAGAAGAACCTGCACCTTGTGGGCGTAGTTTAGCATAGGCCCAAAGTCTGGAGAGAGTACCTCCTGTATGTACTCGGCTGTGCAGGCCTGTAGAACCTCTCTCAGTCTCTCTCCCTCACCACTCTCTGAACGAGACTTCTCCTGCAAGAGCATCTGAATTAACACACAGTAAAAACTCATCAAACAGCTATTTCAAATCATAGGTATTAAAAAATGAATCCGAAATTAAAATAGTTCTAGATGACAGTTAATCATTTCTAGAGGTAGTAAACAAGTAATTTAAATACTAACTCGTATTATCACAGTTTAAAGACATCTTCATATCAATAAGAACATACCGTTAGCACTGCCAGTACCATATCATAATTATTGATGAGGAACACCAGTTGATGCATTCTGTTTCTGGGGAAATGATGAGCCGCCAAGCGGAGTAGCACGGACTCCAATTCTCTGTTTGGAAATAAGAAAAGATTTGAAGTTTCTACAAGCTGAATCATTACTTTATGAAAAGAAAAGTTAATCAAGAGTAGATTGAATTGAAAAATAGACTAAGCCATTAGATTCGAAGCTACATATTAGTAATCGAATAAAATTTTAAAAGTTCACTAATATCTCTCTGATTCTCTCACATATAACATAGTAACCAAGATGATCATTATCACCTTCGCAAATTGCGGAAGGTTATGTTTTAGTCGGCATTATTTATTTATTTCTAGTCTTGGTTTTCTCATAATTCAAAAAGCATCAAACCAAATCGCCTGGAATTTGGTGGGACGATTGGTCAATATTCAGGAACCCTTTGGTTAGATTTGGTGAGCAATAGGGTCAAAGGTTAAGGCCACTTATAAGCGTTAAGGCCAAATGTATGCGCTCTACGAGTGCCAGTCATCTAGTTACCTATGCAGTGCTGACAGCAAGGCCTCTGTGCTCTCTGTTGGGTATTTTCTCTCCAAAGCCCCCACCCCTCCACACAACTCAGCAATGCGTCGACACATCTAAAGAGACATTTTAAAAAGGAGACATTGTTACAATTTCTCTAATGCTAGTCTAGCTAAATTTTCTCAAGCCAACAAAAATAGAAAGAGCACTTACGTAGTGAGGTCTCATGTCCACATTGCTGAATTTGCCAACGTCACAATCTTGAAGACTTTGAATATTTAGTTTGATGACATATCCAAACCTACAAAAGAAATAGCTACAATAAAAGTTTTCCACGCTAGTCAACAGCTACATGAAATGTTAATCCATTTGAAGAAATAGACTTTAAAATGTGGGAAGGAGATACATAGCTTCCTATTTTATCATCCCAAAACGGAATAAGAAGGCAGTTGAATTATCTATTTCACATCATCGATGATGACACACAGTATAAGTCAAAAAAAGCGGGTACGAAATAAAAATTGCCATAACTTTAAAACAAGAATCACGGGATCTTCATGTGATTTTCTTTGGCTAATGTCAGCTATAACCACAATTTCAGTCTGTTTTTAAATTCCTAATAGTTTTTCAACAGGGTAGTTATAAGTAGAATGTGGTGAAATCCCTATAGTGAGAATTTATTCCAAACCTTGCTTAACAGAAGAATAGGGTTTATCTCCAAACATTAGCATGCTTTTAAGAACCCTTATGTTGAACCAGCGGATAATTCAGGAACTAGAATGTAGCTATTTATGGAGAAACTTGTAACGGGTATGGTGGATGAAGGATGGTGCCCAAATTCACAAAACACTTGTTGTCAAAGAACGACTGGCGGTAGTTATTGAACATGAGTAATTGCAAAGGGTCATGTCATTGAATGGCCTACGAGGATCTCAGACTTAACTGCTTGCTATAAATTCTTATGGGTTTAATTGTAAAATGATGTATATTCTTCCCCAAAATGAAAGTACAGGCATCCCCCGCTTTAGTTACCAAATCACGACTCAGATTAGTTACCAAACGGTAACTAAAGCGAATAAAAGTAACAAGAAATTTATAATTGTCACTCCTTGATTACATACAGTATGGGCCACAAAAATGTTTCCTCTTTTTCAAATACTTGTAAATCGTTAACCAATGAATTAAAAAAAAATTTCTTTGTATCTTTTTCTCCACCTCTTATTGTACTATTAACTGGTGAAAACTTTCTTTAACTGATGGACATAGTTTAAGAATAGGTAAGCAAAGAGTGAGGGTAATTATTTTTGTCATTGCGCGAAGGTTATTCTTAGAGCAACTCTGTGATTTTACTTAATAAAAGGCAGTGAATAAAAAAGTGGGAAAAATTATAATGGTACACATTTTAATGCAGGGTGCTTACACTTCTTCCTTGGAAACTATTTGGAAATAGAACAACTTCAGTGACATTTTGATCTCATCAAAGTTTTCACTCTTAATATCCGTTCTTCGCTTGTTCATTGCATGGATAAGGTTCGCTTCACACTTGCATTTTTAACAGCGCGGGAAAAAGCTCTTCCTAAAATGTGTTCACACATGCTTTTTTTATCGTTGAAGTAAAAATTTAATGTGATTTTTCCATCGTCGATAAAAAAAACACAAGTGTAAACACATTTTAAGAGAAGCTTTTTTCCGCGGTGTTAAAAATGGAAATGTGAAGCGGGTCTTAACCATGCAATAAACAAGCGAAGAACGAATATTTGGAGTGAAAACTTCACTGAGATCAAAATGTCACTGAAAATGTTCTATTTCCGAATAGTTTCCAAGGAAGAAGTGTAAGCTCCCTGCGTTAAAATGTCTACCATTATAATTTTTTTCCTTTATTCACTGCCTTTTAGTAAGTAAAATCACAGAGTTAGCTCTAAGAATGACCTTCGCGCAATGACAAAAATAATCACCTCACTCTATGCTTTCCTATTCTTAAACTATGTCCATCAGTTAAAAAAAGCTTTCACCAGTTCATAGTACAATAAGAGGTGGAGAAAAAGAGACCAGGATACAGTTTTTTTGTCCATTGGTTAACGATTTATAAGTATTAGAAAAAGAGGAAACATTTTTGTGGCCCATACTGTATATCATTTTCTATGAGTTATAGAAAGAAAATTTGTTTTAGAGTTCTTAAAGTACTACGTATATAAGCATATTAATAATGATATACAGTCTTTCATTGTTTGTGACTGTGATGAAAAAGTAAAGTCGTGCATTTATTAAATGTTTTAAAATCCATCCATAGCTTAACTCTCACTCAGTATATGTGGGTAATTAATAGATACTTAGACTTCTATAATTATTGTGCTACATTTAACAAACAGCATTTTATGCTCTATGAAATGATTTTGGTAGTAGGGTACTAAGTTCCAAGTTATTGGTTGGTTCTACAATTTCGGAGACGTCAGAAAAAAAATATTATAATTATTATTTAACCTCCATTCTAATTGGTAGCATGGATACCAATTGAGATAAAAGTTAAATAAATAATGATTATTATATAAAGATTTACACGTGTTCGAAAATATGGAACCGTGCAATAACACGGAACTAACCCTAAAATGGGACATGTTGAATTTCTGAACCAATTGCTTCTAATAACTTCATCTGGATCATAATTTTGATATTTTTTTTAGTTACCGTGAAATAATCACAAAAAATGTCTCCGTTTTCCATGTCTACGAACGGTTCTTATTTTGAATCATGACTCGAAATAAGTACCACTTTTGTTAAAGTGAGTTGTACTTAAAGCGAGGCTTGCCTGTAGTTAGAAAAAATGCGCAAAAGTATATTGAGAAAAATGGGGGATAATGGACATTTTTGGTAAACAGTTTTACTTTAGATCTTATACAGGGTGGGGCGTAAGTTTGGAAGCAATTTTTCAAACATTAATAAAATTCTTAAAAATAAGTTCCTAAGTAGGTGATAGGGTTTGAACTATAGTAGAGACACTACATTATGACGTGGCAGTGTTATTTTTTACAAAAATTTAGTCAATTCAAAATGTCAGACAAAAGAGAAGCCATTATTGCTCTACACCGTGCCGGGAAGTCAGATTCCGTCATTTCAAAGACTCTCTCAATAGCGAGATCGACTGTTTGGAAGTGTGTGAAGCGTTTTAATGAGAGAGGAGACTTGACTGATCGTCCAAGAAGTGGTAGACCACGCTCACAAAGCACCAAACAACTGATAAAATGTGCCCGAGAGAAGATCAGGAGGAACCCGAAAAGGTCAATACGATTGTTAGCCAAAACAGCTAATGTGAGTCCCAGAACAATGGGAAGAGTTGTCAAAGAAGACCTAAAGATGTCCTCTTTCACCCTCCAAAAGAGACAGACTCTGTCAGAAGCTGTAAAGAAAAAGAGATTGGAGAGAAGCAAAGCACTTCTGAGAGAATTGAAGTCTGGCACGGCTGGTGAAATTGTTTGGTCTGACGAAAAAAATTTCACAGTGGAAATGGCTCACAACCGGAGGAATGACAGAATAATTGGTAAAAGTGCAAAAGACATACCATACAACCAAAAAACTGTCCACAGAACCATGAAACCTGCTGATTGGCTGAAGGCTTAAGAAAACGTATCGATCACAGCTCAGCAATCATCACCCAGCGTTTATCCTTGAGCACTACTTCAATGCTATTCCTATGGGGCTGTTTTACAACGAGCGATTATCACTGAGTAGTATTTTAATGTATTCTAAAGGCTATTGCCGGGCGATCATCGCAACAATCGCTGAACGATCATCGCAACAATCGCTGCATGCAAAACGTACCTTCACTATCACACTAGAAAGCTCACTGATAGACTAAAAGCTTACTAATACACTGGAGACTCACTGATTGTGTTGCCTGTACACACACACTTACCTCTGCGTGAGTCCATCAGCCAAAGCATCCCAGTGTGCATCCAGGGCAGGCACAGCTCTCTTGTGACACAGCAGTTTGTACTGGTGACAGAGATGCAGACACAGACAGAGTCCCACACTGTCATAACTGCCCATCACTATACTGTACACCTAACAAAAACATATCAATTAAATTGAAATAAGAGTCAAATAGTAGCTAACGATAATAACATAACATTCAAATTTCAAATTGATGAGCACCCTAAAGAAAATAACTAATATTTTGCTTCCTCTTCAACAGTTTTCTAAATAAATTCAATGACTGAAATAAGATTAATACAATTTCTTAATAGCAGCTTGATCGTGTTAGATAAATAAATTAATTGATTGAAATAAGTGTAGCTAGGTTGTAGGATGGAGATGATAATAATTTAATTAGTTACATCATAAGGATAAATTATTTGGCAATAGTCTGTAGTTAGCATCTGGTAAATAAATGTTTATTGATGCTGAAACTGAAGGGAATTTCAAAAGGTGCTCTGAAATAAATTGATGGGCTTGCCTCTTAAATGAATTGAAGAGAATTTTTTTAATAATGAGATTAGATAGCCACTTTTGTAGCAATTACAAATAAAATTGCAACAATTTACACATACAGTTAAAAATAACCAATTCAATTAAACAAATTGTAGAAGTTAGCAGTTGTTAGGTAAGCATATGCCAAACAAATCAGCTACATAAAGGAAACTGACCTCTTTTTGCACCAATTGGATAGTGGGAGACATGACTGACTTGAAGAGTTTCTGAGAGTCTATTTCAGACACCAGGAAGAACTGAGAGAGGAAAATGTACTCGCGACAGCAGTAGTCAAGAAGAGCAAATTGCTGACTGCGGAACAGAACCTCAAATGGAAACTGAAAAAAAAATCAATTCATAAAAATACTACTAGCTGATGGGAAGACATATTAATATTTTTGGAAGATTTAATGTGAATTGAGCAGTGAGTGTTATTGGCACATGTCATACTAATAATTAATGTCAGTTAATGCACTAGTTATTAAATAATTTTGGTCCTTAAAAAAATTAAATTATTCCATTGTCATTTATATAATTTCAAAGTAACTCTAAAATACTCCTATGATTCACCTTAGATAAATAGATATTTCTGAGAAAAGACTCAACAGGTTAGCTATTATATTGTATAGGTTACCAATGTATTCTCTGCTTTAAAATATTATAATTTACTCAACTTTTCTAATTGTAAAATTAAATTCATGATCAGAATTATTTTTATTTTACAACTTGATATCTTGAGTAAACCATAATAATTTCAACCCAGAGTATGTAGCTATAACCTATACAAGATGAATATTTCTATTGCCTAAAGATAGCTACTAGTTATTGGTAGCTACTTCGTTTTGAAGCAATATTGTGTGTTGTACCTTATTGCCTTCTCTCTCAGCATTGTGAGGCATTATTATATCATCCACCAAACCCTCTGCACTGAGCAGAATGTCTCTGTTAGCGAGGGAAAAGACGGAGCTGAGCTGAGACTTGGAGGAGACTGGCTTGGAGCTGAAGAAGCCACCCCCCACTCCACTGGAGGAAATGCTGGAAGAGTGGTGGGAATCCTCCGCACCCAAGAGATCTTCTCTCCCCACCTCATCCTCATACTATTGTTACAAAATTAAAAATATAATGTAGCTACATTGAAAACAACACAATAATTCATGACTATCTGTGACAGATAAATAAGTAACTTTCAAAAAAGAAATAAGAGAAATGCTCTTATTTCTTTTTGCTAAATAAGAGAGTGCTCTAATTTCCTGCTATTTTTCAATCACTAATTTTCCCAAAACAATAACTATTGTAGTTAGCTATTAGTCATAAAAATGATTAATAGTTAACTCACTTGCAGTTTCCACAGCTGTTTAGTGTAGCCTTGAAAATAGGAGAAGTACACCTTGCTAACAGTATCTACATATTCATCGTGAATTTCAGCTGCTATGGTCCGGGCATGTTGCAGCAGAAACTCAAAGAAAAACCTAAAGAAATCATAATCATTTGATGTTTATTGAAATTGTAGCTTGATATCTGAATGGAGTAAAGAGAAATCATTTATCTACTTACTTATGTTTCACCATGGCTCCCTGAGGAATGTGATGATTTGAAAGAGGTTTTCGAAACTGGTATATTTTTTGTAATAAATATTCCCTTATTTTGGAGACTGCTTTGATGCACAATTTGGAAACTAAGTCATCAATGTCTGCCACACAGGCAGATTCTGTGAATTAAAAGGTTCAAATCCATGAAGATAGGAACACTAGCTACACTTCAAATGAAGCAATATCCACAAGGTATCCATTTAAATGATAGCTAGTGTTATGTTAAGGAGGAACAATAATAAAAGAGGGCAGCAAACCTTTAAACCTTTGCTCCTTGAGGAAGGTGCTCTTCATATCCAATACTTTCAACTGATCCATGAAGGCTGATTCAGTGACAGGAGTGTTGAAAATATGACTAGAAAAGAAGATAACTAATGATGATACTCCAAATTTCAATCCGACCAAACTGAGGTGCAATAATCAGTTAGTCAGTTTAGTTTTCAATAGAGTAACTGGCTAATTACAGAACCATCAAAGGTTCCTTTGCTCATAGAAAATCGAAATAGAATTGCATGAATAACATGATCAACATGTTAATGTTTCAACAAAGTCTTACTGGACAACAGCAGAAGGGATGATGAGGGAGTCGAGTGTAGAGGTTATTTCCTGCTTAGCCTGAGTAGTGTTATGCAGTTGCTGATGGAGAGAAGTGCTCTGCTCCTGGAGAGACTGTAGCTCCTGACTGATTGATGACAGGTGGGAGAGGTAACCCTCTAGAGCTCCTTGCATTTTCTGGTGAAAAGTTGTGAAGAGATTTGCTTTAAACAAGTAAAATAAGACGGAGTATCTGAACAAATAATAATAGCTATAGCTACATATATGCATTAAAATAGCTATATGAACTTTGAATATGATTGTTGAGAATGATTAGCTATATAATATATAGCTACTACCTATTCAATTTCAAAGATTAATATAGCCAATAGAATATAAAATCAGTCATGAGTCACACTACTGTAGCTAGCTATCAAGTATAAACACTAAAATAATTGGTAGCTACATACAAATGATTTAACATTGTAGATTGCTAGCTAGGAAAATTATAAGAAGGATCAAATTTCAAAATATAAACCATTGCCTCTACAGACCATTATAGTTCTATTCATTTTATTTGACAAATATGGAATTGATCATTAATATATTATTATAGGTTCAATGATCTACTAGTCAATATTTTTTTCTTTTTCACTATTCATCCTCCATATAGCTAAAAAGAATTAATGAATGGTAAGACACAAAATAGCTAATGGTATAACAGAAACATGGAAATATATCATTTATTTAAAGGAATTTGAAAATAATTATCTAGCCAAATTTAACTTACCAGGAGGATATCGTCACAAGAGGTTATCTGTCCATGAAGTGTAGCAATGTGCTCAGCTTTACCAATGTAGTCAGAAATACTCTGACGCTCCAGCTGAATATGGACAGACAGACAGACTTATATTAATAGTCATTAACCCTAGAATGACCAGCCAGCATCAGATAGCCAATCCAGTGTGAAATAGCTATTGATGCATAATTTGAAAACTAATTGACTTCAGTTATTGAAACTTTGTGATTGTCCTTCATCGTATATTACCAGTAGAAATAATGCAACAGAATTGGTTCTACTTTGTTTTAATTCATTTTTGATGAAGTACAATCGCTGATGAGTCACATTTTTCATCACACTAGTAACATCACTAACAGGAATATATATTAGTTTTTTTTGCTGTAAATTACAATGTGACACAACAGCACATGTATTCCACCTCAGGTCTAGATTCATGCATGGTTATAAAATGTTATAAAACTAAATACTTTGCATCATTTTCCTTAAATAGGTCTTAAACTATAGAAATTTCCAGCAACTTGAGTCAAGATTTAAAAGTAAAGAGTTTTAATTCCTCCAGAACAAGCCTCTCAAACACTGTGGTTGTTCCAGGTTTAATCTATCTACTTGAGACTTAAAATATTTAATAACCAGCTAGCTACCTGAAAAATTCAGCTTTACTTTTCAAACCTAATATTCTGGATTTTCAAATTGAATAGCTAGCTACTAAAAATATTTCATACCTGCTTCAGTTTATCTTCAACCTTAGAAGAATATTCTCTTAAATCTGTACCAGATGTTAGTGCTTCTTGAATCACAGAGTCTCCCATAAGAGCTGATTCATTCAATTCAGCCATTTTTAGAGGTGAATTATAATAAAAAATTAACACAGAATGGCAATATTAGCCACAAGCTAAATTTAAAACAGAATGTCAATATTAGCCACCAGCTATCTATTTATCTACTATACATTCAGATAAAAATAATAGTCTGGAAAAAGAAGATGTGTTTGATCAGTATATAATTTATAAATATATTTGGTTGGCTAATAAAAAATAAAGATATTTGTAATGGGAGCTCAGAGCAATACTGAGCAGCCAATAACCAGTAAAGGAAACTTCACACTAGATATAAATTCTCTAATTTGGGAGGAAATTCATGATTGCTCATACAAAATATATTAAAAATGTCACATATTCTGCAGAATGATAAAATACTATATTGTACAAGTATTCAAATTTTAACACATTGACAATGAATTGGTACACATTTTTACCACTATGTATATTACTTATAGACTTAGTGGTACAAATACATACCACTGTCAATATTTTAAACCTGAATTAAATTGTAACAACATGTAGCTACCACAATTACGTGTTTATCGTACAAACAAGATCACTAGATACACACAGAGATAATCAGCTCCTCTTGCAATCGAGGGATATCTCATTCATAATAAACTAACATTATATTAAATTTGGAGATTGAAATATTCTTCTGGTTTGTCATTTGGAAGATTGCATGTTTTGAGAATTCTTCTTAATCTCAGTCGCAAATAACAAGTTATTCATCATGAGTCATTATGAGTTCAGTTGGGCATAATAACCATTATTTTGAAGGTCACCATTTATCCATAATATTTAAAAGATTAATTATAATTCCAACAGATTACCTAATGGTAATCCCAGAGGGGTGAGTCCATCCTAGCCAGTAAACACTCTTTCACAACAGGCTTAAATCCCACAGAGTCAGAGCGGGACTCGAACTCATGACCTCACTCAAATGAGGTTAAACTTACTATATTGATCTAGGATATCATAAATGTTCTTATTTTGACAATTGAAATGAACATAAACTCATAGTGAAATTGGATATATTTTACATATTTTCCCTTCATATTAGGGCTTCTGGTAGGGGATGAAGACAGGATGTTATGGCTTTAAAGTTTTAATATCTAAAGGTGGTTATATTCTTGTTATGTTTTGCTATAAAGGAGTTATTTGATAGGAAACATAATCTTAGATATATTAACTATAATATGGTTTTTGGTGATTTTTCATATCTTTGGGGTCCTTGCTGTGATGAAGATGATGACCCAGGGGTCAAATATGTTTCACATTTATTTTTATGCATCAGAGCAAAAAAATATTAGCTACTAATTTAGCTACTATCCATTGGACACACTTTGCAGACTGGGTTGTGTCTGTTCCAGTACACTTTATCTTTCTTGTCCATGACCACAAAGATCTTTGGAGACTATATGTCATGGGCTACTTTTGATTGTTTAACTTCTGAGTTGTAGGTTATTAAATTCGAGTAGTCCAATGAATTTTCTATCGATCAGAAACACACGTGCCTGAAACCAGACAAAATAAACCTAATTAGGAAATATGCACAATACAAAAATTTAAAGTAGTTTCCTAAATCCTAAAGTGAAACATTCACAGTTTGAGATATACGACATCAAATAAGTTTGAGACAAACGTAATAATTCAAAATAAAGGTAATTTAAACAATTAGCTAAATCCTAGATGGAAACTAAAATTATTTAGATAATAATAAGGTCAAAAAGATCACACAAAATTACTTAGAAGTTATGGTGGAACACAGGTATGCGAGATGTTTATAACACCAGAGGTAGTGAAAAAGTAATTAGATTTGCAGTATTCATTCAGGTATAAAATTAAACAGATGACAAACGACAAGCGTCATTTAAGATAGTTAATGAGTAAAGGATGAGATCATAAGATATATGATCTTATTATTTAGAATAATATAAATGATTAATTGAAATAAATTCATTACACTATATGAGTATATTGGAACGAAAATTCATCAAAACGAGATCTTGGTGATTATTTTCTAATTAATTCCTATGTTTACATGTTATTATTGGAGACTTATTGAAGAAATTTAGCCCTTTTGGAGACAAATTTGAAATTTTTGTGAGACTAATCAACCTGAAATATGAAATCTTGGTGACAGATTTGACACACTTAGCAGACTGGGACACAGCTAGGTACCAGGCTCTCTTCCACATCTTCACCTTTCTGACATCAAGATGAAGTGTGTACTGGGACAGACACAACTACCGGGTTTTCTTTTCTTCAACATATTCACCTTGCTGCCATCAAGATGAAAACTATACTGGGACAGACCCAGTCTGCAGAAACTGGTAAAGTGTTCATTAAGTTCTTTTATCCTTTTGTTAGCAAAATTAATGTAAATATAGGAATTAATTCAAAATTGTTTGGAGAAAATCCAAAATACCTCCCATATTCAGCAGACTGGGATTAGGTAGTGGGGACAGACACAACTTCCAGGTTCTCTTCCACATCCCCACCTTACTGGCAGCCAAGATTGTAGCTATTTGGTGATAAATTCCTGCTAACTATGTCAGAGGATATTTAGCTATTAATTCCTATATTACCATTAATATTAGGAGGGGAAACTGGAAAAATGTTGGAGGACTAGACAAATTGATAAAAAATGTTGGCACCTATTTCTCAGATTTTTGAAAAAGTCAGAGGAGTTCAGTGCACCAAATACAAACAGGCTGGCAGCAAGATGAAGAGTGTACTGGGAGTGTTGCAGCGATTGCAGGACGCTAAGGAAGACGGTGTAAAACCTCATTTTGTTTCAGTTTGACGTGGATATTGAAAATCACGTAAATTGCTTCCTCATTTATTCTTATAACGACGACATAACGGGATTAAGGGTCCTAAATTACACAGAGATGCACGGTACTGCTTGGTAGATCAAGAAATGCAACTGAATTTCTGAACCACTGGTTATCATTTTTTAAATTTAGCAAAGAATGATATAAAAATAGGAAGACTAAAATGATTGAATTTAAATACTAAAATATAGGTTTTGAGGTAATTCTTAATTACCACAACACTCCCCCCGGAAGGTGATCAGGCAACAGTCTCTTCAGAAGGTTCTGCCTGTAAGAGAACTGTATCTCTGATGGATCTCTCGAGCATACGCTTACCACCATCTTTACTAGATAGTTGAATTACAACAGATCTTATCATATTATCCCGACCTTTACGGGTTGATGAGATTCGACCGATAGGCCAGTCGTTACGTTTACAATTGGACTTAACTAGCACTAGGTCACCGACTCTTATATCTAAGTTTGGATTTTTCCATTGAGTCCTCTTTTGAAGATTGCTGACATAGTGTTGACGTCATCTACGCCAGAACTCATCACAGAGGTACTCCACTCTTCGCCAGCGGGCACGGCCGTATCTAAGAAGGTCTTCGCCGGTGAAGTCTTCAGGAGGAGCTGGGTTGGGGTTATCCCTGAGAGTCAATAGATTAGCTGGAGAGATTGGTGCAGGATCGTCAGGCAAGGTGGACGTTTCCCACAGAGGCGTGTTATTGATGATGCACGCGCATTCTTGCAGGTATGTATTCAATTCATCACGTGAGAATGATCTCTTGGAAGCGGTCAAGAAAACACATTCCAAGATACGCTTGATAACTCCTATCTTTCTTTCCCATACTCCTCCCCAATTGCTGGCTCCTGGTGGATTTAGGGTCCACTCGACACCATGTTTGTGTACCTCATTTCGGAGATGTGATACATCGATCATATCGTTACGAGTCCCAATGAGGTTAGTGCCCTGATCACTGCGTATTCTTTTGCAGTTACCACGTATCGCAAAAAATCTTCTCAGAGTAAGTTGCATGCTGGAAGTGTCCATGTAGGGAAGCATCTCAATCTGTACCGCTCTGCTAACAAGGCAGGTGATGATGAGTCCCCATGTCTTTTTAGTTGCATTAACGCGACGAGTACTCATGCCATCATGCACCAAATATGGTCCAAAGACGTCAATTCCGACATTGGTGAAAGGAGCGCTTTCTTCAAGTCTGTCGGGTGGTAAATCAGCCATTACCTGGCATTGTAATGGACCTCGCAACCTGCGGCAGGTAACGCAGTTACGGATGAACTTCTTCACTACGGTGTTACTCTTGAGAATATGAAATCCGCTAAGTCTGATTCGTCCAAGCGTCATATAACGGCCTTGATGTTTAGTTTGTTCATGACAATCTTGAATTATCATCATTGTAACAGGGTGTTCAGCAGAAAGAAGAATGGGATGCTTCACATCAGCAGGAAAGTTAGAATCTCTTAAGCGACCACCAACTCTCAAAGTTCCGTTGTCATCTACGAAGGGGGATAAATCAGAAAGAGGTCCACTGGCTGGAAGGATACCAGAAGTTGAAAGCGCAGTGATTTCCGTCGAAAATGCTGATTGAGAATCATTGATCAAGACAGTGGCTGCTTTGTCTAAATCTAGATTACAGATTTTGCAATAACCAAGTTGGATTGAGCACTTTCTAAGGAGATGAAAAAATTTAAATACATGGGCCATGATTCTGCGAGCCCGATACCATGAATTCGTTCGGGAACACACAAATTCAATGTCAGGATTGCTACCTGAATTCATTTTCAGTTCTGTCTTGTTAGATCTAACTTCTGGCAGATCTAATTCAGAGTTGACGCTTGCAGGGGCCAAGAAGAGAGAACAATGTAGGAAAGTTGGACCTGTTAACCATTTTGATTCTGAAAGTGCCTTGAGAGTTTGCGGGCGTGATGCCATATCACCAATGTTTTTAGCTCCCTCGATGTGGTACCACTGTGATTTGTCACTTAGACCGAGAATTTCATCCACTCTACGTGAAACGTACCTAGTGAATAGTTTCGTTGAGTTATTCAAGTAACCTATAACTATTTTACTATCAGTGTAGTAATAAATATTATCGATTTCAATGTTGAGCTCAATAGATATTTTAGCGACCAACTTAGATGCATCTAAGGCAGCGCATAGTTCGAGACGCGGAATAGTGCCTGCTGCACGTGGAGCCACCTTGGAATTTGCATAGAGAAAAGCAACTGAAATCTGTCCACTTTCATTTACTTGTCTAAGGTACATAACGAACCCGATGGCATCATCGGATGCATCAGCGAAGCAATGAATTTCTCTTTTTATTACTTTACCGAAACTAGCGGGCTTGTAACAGCGTGGGATTTGAAGCAATCGAGTATCTTGCAATGAATTCATCCATGAACTCCATTCTGAGAAATATTGCCGAGGCAATTGGTCATCCCAGTCACAAGCTTCAAGTTCAGGAGTCAAAAGATCTTTAGAAGGAATGATCTTTCGTTGTAGCAGTCTACCTTTCAATGTTGTTGGACTGACGAGCCCAATAGGATCATAGACCGAACTAGTTACAGCTAGTATTCCTCTCTTTGTGAAAGGTCTGGATGGCACATTAGGTGAGAGTGAGAGGGTGTCTGAAGATGGAGACCAAACGACTCCAAGAGTCTTATTTTGATCGGACTCTGAAGACAGTTCGAGCTGAGCTGCTGAAGCGGTGAGCTCTGTTTCGGGGAACGCATACAAAACTTCCTTGTGAGAAGACATAATCTTATGAAGTCGTATGTTGTATTTTGCTAACACTTCTTTTGCCTGAGAAAGAACTTCAATAGCCTTAGATGTGCTTTCAGAGCTGTACAATGCATCATCAACGTAGAAATGGTTTCTGATGAAGTCACACACGTCAGTCTTTCCTTGAAGTTCCGGAGATAGAGTGGTGTACTTTAGTGCAAAACTAGCAATTGCAGGCGAGGGTTTGTTCCCAAATACATGCACTAACGCTCTGTAAGGGATTATATCTTCACTGGGGTTATTGTTACGAAACCAGAAAAATCGCAACATGTCGATGTGTTTCGGATCGACGAAAAAGGAGTGGAACATTCGCTCTATATCAGCATTCACAGCAACCTCTTCTAAACGGAACCTGAGTAGCACTCCTAGAAGAGAGTTGTTGAGGTCTGGCCCTTGCAACAGTGCATGATTCAGGCTGATTCCTTTCAAACATGATGAGGAGTCAAACACAAGTCGAGTTTTCTGTTTCTCTTCGTTGTGAACAGGGAAAATGGGGATATAATTTATGGGGTTTCGACTCTTGAAGTCGCTGATGGGGAGTTGCTCTACATGGCCAGCCTTTAAATAACTGTCGAACACCTTGAGAGATTCTTGTATCTTCATGGGCGATCGTTTGAGACGATCTAAGGTATTCTTTGTTCTGTGATAAACGGTAGCTTCATTGTCTGGCAAGACAACATCATCTTTTGAGTGGTAGAGGAAGCTGCAGATTGCCCAATTTGTTGACTGATATGCCGTTTTCCATAATCTCTTGGAACTTTTTATCCTCTCGAGATAAACCTTGTAAATCATCATCAACGTGGAGCTTGAATGGTGATGAATAATCTGTAGTTTGCTTACAGGGAGGAGCGAACGTTATCTTCGCAGATTGATGGTCACAGGAGACAACTGAAGTTCGTAATGCTTGAACTTCAAATACAGAGTTGGAAGAATCGTTGAGACACGTAGGACCAACAAGAGCATATCCCAGTGGAGTTTCATGGATGAATGGAGCTCGAGAACCGAATGCTGTAGTCCGCATAAATTCACCGGAGTTAGCACCTAACAAGATCAAAACCTCATCTGAAGCAAACAAAGGACTAAAACAATTGGCAAACCGTCGAATGTGCAGCTACAATGCGAGAGGTTGCTGCTTCATTCTTGGTGTTGGGAAGATTAGGATGAGTAAGCAGTTGGGGAAGACTAAGCCAGTTTGATCGATTAATACCTCTAATTTTTAAATTCGAAACAAGAGAACCCGAGATTGTTCGCTTACCAGTCAATGTAGAAAGAATATAATCGGTTTGCAATGGTTTTAAATTAAAGTAACTGATTACTTTGGGGTCACAAAAGGAGGTATTACTCTGCTCGTCAATGATACATAAACCTCGAAGAGATTTCATTTGGCCTTGAACTGTCAACTCTATTGGGATGGTTTTGGAGCAAACTTTAGATAATTTATCTGACCCACAGAGAACTGTACAAGAGTTCCTAGCTTCGAAATTACTATTCTTATCACCTTGGTAATGATTGTCAGAGGAATACCTTGAGTGCTTATTAAAGTTAGAAGATTGTTCACCAGAATAGTCGTTGTGCATCACATTAACATGATTGCGATCACATTTATTACATTTAATCTTAGATTTATTAGGGCATTTATTAGCAAAATGATTATCTAGACACGAGAAACATAACTTATTACTAACAACAAATTGTTTACGATCAGAATAACGTAGTCTAAAAAATGCTTTACAGTCTACAATTGAATGACCTGAATTGTTATGGTAACTACAGAAAGGTTTAGAAGAAGCATCAGATGCTAAAGTTTCATCAACTGTTACTAGAGCACGAATGTTTCTAATCGTAGAAGATCTAGTACTATTACTATTTACAAATGAGGGGTGGCTCACATCTCGCAAGAACTGTTCAAGGAATTCAATAAAGAGGCCAAAATCACGATTGAAACCAGTCTGCTCTTCATGTTTAAGATATCGTGATCTCCACTTTGACTGAAAACTATCAGGAAGTTTTTCCCATACAGACTTCATACCATAAGATAAATTGAAAATACCTAATTCAGGACAATTGCACATATTTGTATGAATAATCTTACACAAATCAAGAAGATCTTCTAATTTAGTAATGTCATTTGGACTTTTAATGGGAGGTACGTTACTTATCTTACTAATAAGACCTTCAGCGATACGGTTAGGAGTGGCAAACCTCTTTTCCAGATTTACCCAGATGTCGTGCAGCGTTGCATCTGGATTGGCAATACCTGCTGAGATGAAGTTTTGAACCATGTTCTTGGGACGCTTATCCGTGTTTGCTAGAATTATTTGAATAGCATCCATGCTATCAGCTTCACATTCTTCGAGACGGCGCTGAAGATTGTTTCTCCATGAGAGGAATTGCTGAGGATCACCTTCAAATTTCGATGGGCTTCCCCTTAGTAGATCTTGTTTAACTAGGTGTCTGGTACTAGGATCAAGCCTTTGGTTACTGTGAAGAATAACATCAGATTGATATTTCACCGGATTGTGTGATGAACTGGATAGTGATTTGACAGGGTTCTTGAAACAGTGTGTCATTTGTGGTGGACGGAATACCGGTTCCCCTTTGTTAGGAATAGAAGGAGCCATATGAAGAGTTGATGGAGCCTGACTCATGAAAGTATGACGTACTGGTGGTTGAGTGGGACGTGCTTGTACATGAGGACAATTTGTAGGAGGTTGGTACACCTGTGCAGCTACATTCAGTTTCTTTTTAATTTCCAATGATGGGAAATTTCCTCCATTTACTACAGGGGTTGTGACTACAGAATGATCAACTTTCGTTGTGACGTCATTATCAAGAGCACTTCCTAATTCACTAGCATCATCGTCTTGGTGAATATCAGACCTGGAAGTTTCATTTATGTGAGAAACTGCAGTTGCGTTTTTCTCTACAGCAATTGGTGGTGAGACTATTGTAAGATCAACCTTCGAAGTGACGTCACGATCAAGTGCGCTTCCTGATGCATAAGCGTCTTCGTCTTGATGTGTATGAGTCCTCGAAGTTTCATCTAAAATAGCCTCACGTCGGTCAGTTTGTATGCTTGGTTGAGTGCTAACGCTGGCAGCACCGAAATTCGAAACAGTGTCAAGTTTGAGCGTTTCTAACATGACGTTCAGGTCGTCGATACACTCTTTTGATTCTAAGTAAATTAGTTTGTGCCGTTCCTGACGCAAAGAACGTGTCTCCGCCATGTGGCCATGATCTCTGAGCCATTGGGTGAGCTCTCTACTATCATCCTCATAATTCTTCATACATACTTTCAACTGCTGTGTAGTATAAATTACAGAGTCTTCACAGGTAGGAATGACTTTGTTGGATGATGCAAAGATGGCCGCCTCCAATTCACTTTTGGAAGCCTTTTCACGCTCCTCAAGAATAACACGGGATGGCCGTGTGATTCTCAGAGCATGAGACATACTGAGAGTAATTTCTCAGAAAAGGTGCAGTGAGTCTCTTGCCAAATTCAGAAGTTGTGCAATCCCGTTATTGACGTGGATATTGAAAATCACGTAAATGGTTTCCTCATTTATTCTTATAACGACGACATAACGGGATTAAGGGTCCTAAATTACACAGAGATGCACGGTACTGCTTGGTAGATCAAGAAATGCAACTGAATTTCTGAACCACTGGTTATCATTTTTAAAATTTAGCAAAGAATGATATAAAAATAGGAAGACTAAAATGATTGAATTTAAATACTAAAATATGGGTTTTGAGGTAATTCTTAATTACCACAACACAGTTACATCATTTCTCCATTAAATTTTGTTTCAGTTATATCATTTCTCCGTAATCCAAAAATAAGGATTTTAGCGTCCCGCAAGACGCTATATTATTTTGGCCATCGACTCACCACTTGCCATAAATGAAGCTAGTAAAGATGACGGACCAGAATTTAACCTAGTAAAGTTAACGGACTGTGGTCAGTTAACTTTATTTGCTGATTGCTCTGGATTTTGAATATGTCCTGACAATTTTTTTACCCTCATCACCACCACCAAGGATTAGGTATCTTCACAGTGGAGTTCCTTATTCCAATTGTTATCTATCTTCTTATTTGGAGTTGGTGACCAAGAGGAGCCACCTAAAGCGGGTTTGACTAAAAGACGCATGACCATGCATGGCCACAATTTACCACACATGACCATTTACACAGGATACAGGAATACAAACGGGTATAGTACCTGGTAGACGACGCAAAAATATGATGTCACCACAACAACACATTTCTTGTTTGTGACCGAGCGGCTCATAATTCCTCGTATTTGCATGTTAATATCGAGAAGTTTAAAGTCATTTTATAAGGGTGTTGCACCCCATTTATTGCATAATTAATTAACAACTAATTATACATAATCAATTACAACTAAGTCAGTAATTAAATTGCTGATTAAAATACAACACAATTAAATTCAAATGTATTTCCAAACTTTATGGCAACACACTAGTTTTCCTTCGCACTAAATACAATTAGGCCTACTCTTTGTTTGGTTTCCGCCCACAGATTGTAAGGGGAAATCTCAACCGGTTAAACGACCAATGTCGGATCCTCCGACATTTTCAAGTTGGATGGAACAGAGTGAACAGTGCCTTAATCAGTGCTAGTGAATGTGAACGAAAATTAGATTATAAACGCTTACCAATTATTAATATTAATACCTTTATAGCAGACATAACACCTTCCAATTTATATACAACTTACTATTTACAAAGAATTAAACACATGGTTCTCAATAACAGTCAATAACAACAGCCTAGGATTAAATCCAAACCAATTCCCCAAATCTTCTTAGCTAAAGAAACATTAGGTAAATATATAACTAATAATTATTCTCTCCCAAGTTATTGTATAATATTATTCTTAATAATGCCATATTTATTATACTGAATTGCCATATTTGCTAGTGCCATAAATATACTGATAATAATATATGATTTATTAGCTAATTAGTTCCAATTAACATCATTAGTATAATTAATTATAATAAACTATTAACAGTATTAGTGACCTTATTGACAATCAGAATTACCTTACTTCCGATTTTGGAAAAGTCAGTACCTACGCACCCCAGACTTTTCTTACATCCTGTTTCCAAGTTTGAAAACATGACCAACCGCCAACATTTGACCAAACTGCATAAGTTGGCATAATTCTGACAGTATTAATGTGACGGTGTAATAGTTGGGTTAAGGGCCGTACACACGTAGGGTTTTTTAAGTCTTTCCACCAGACTTTTTTCTCAGCTTTTCCACCAGACTTTTGATTCAAAAGTCAATAGCGTCCACACGTGGATTGACTTTTGAATCTCGTGGATTTACATGCCGTGCAATTAACTACTCCTATCGGCGACATAAGCCCTCCCCCATTTTTTAAACTAGGTAACTAACCTAGGTTATAGGTAGTTAGTAACTATTAACTACCTAGGATAGTTAAAAATAACTAGTTACCTGGGTTAGATATTTACTAATTATATAGGTTAGTTACTTTAGCCTATATTAACTAATTACTAGAGAACTGCCTACCTAGATTACTAAGATTAGTTATAGTTACTAATTAACTAATTAATACTAAACTAATTTTTATGAAGTTTATTACAATATTTAGTAATAAACTAACAGAGATTGTTTTCACTTCAATTGATTTAATGTTAACCTAATCCACTCAAAAACTGTAATTTAACTATTATATAAAGCTTAGGATAAAAGTATTAATACGTAGGTACAATATGTATTGCGTTATAATAAAGGAAATGAAGGTATTAGCTAATAGGTAATATGTTGAAATAAATAAAATAAAGATAGTATTATGTTATTTTACTAAAATATAATATTATACTAAAAAAAGTTTAAAGAAACATTACTATTATTAATTTCTCTGGCATTCTTTTATAAAAAGAAAAAGATAAGAATTCTTTACCTCAAAGGTAAACAAATAAATGGAGCAAAGATTGGTTAAAAATGAACACCAATCGTGTTATTACAATATATTTTATGAGTTGACAGTAGATATTCAAAATTGCACCTCTTGATTGGGGGAAATAATAGAACATGTAGGTTGTTGAAAAGTCTCGGACTTTCGGTGCAAAATTTAAGTCTCGTGGAAAAAGTGGGAGGAGATTAGCAAAAAGTCCGGTGGAAAGACTGAAAAAACCCTACGTGTGTACGGCCCTTTAGACTACCAGATGTTATTAGTATTAAGGCCTTAATTTATCCTATCTTTCAGGTGCAACAGATTCAAGACACAGGTGGGCAGGAAGACAAGAGCAAGGATGATGTTTATTAGGGATCAGGTTCACAAGGGTAAGTATGAGACGTTAGTAAGAGAAGACATAAGAGGTAACATAAGGTAAGAGGTGTGAGGGAAAGAGCATCACTGAAAGAGAAAACATGCAATCAATAAACTATGAATAACATAGTAATAATATCTATTGAATATATAGATCAAATATGTAATGGTTGTTTTATTATCATATTATATCATTGCATAAACTTAACTTACATAATTTTTCAAAGTGAAACGTTAGGGGAGGCGTTATCTATTAGCTATATTACTTATCAGTTAATTTTACCTAGGCGTTATCTATTAGCTATATTACTTATCAGTTAATTTTACCTTGCTATTGAATTAGCAATTAATCTGAAAAGAAACAATAATTGAAAGAGTTATAACGAAGTTTTTATATAATAAATTGTCACGCCAACAACGTGTTGGAATTTTAGTTTAAATGTATTACACACTCTTATATATGTTTAATGTTAACTTCCTGTTAGATTAGCTGACCTATATTAATTACCTATTGTTTAAATAACAATGTATTACTTTTATGAGAAACGGACTTAAGGTTTAAAGTCCGAACACAGTTCCGGTGCGTCTTGTATAGCACCGTATGTCAATTCTATTGTTAGTCTGTCATTTACATTACTCAGTAAGAGATGTGCTCCACACATCTCTCTAATAAACGTCTAACTGTAAAACATATATTACTCTTCAAAATAAACTCTATGTCTTAACGTTGTTAACCCACTATAATTTAACCTAATTATAACACAACGGCAGTCCAGTTTTTCTCATAATATATAAATATTAATTTAGTTGTTCATATATTTAATTGAACTGCACATCTGACAACTCAATATTTAACTCCAAACTTCACTTTAAATACTCGCCAATCCTAATAGCGTCAGTTTAATTCCAGCTAGCATCAAATACAGTTCTTAGGCAATAGTGACAGATAACTCTACAATCCCCATATTTTCCTTGCTAATCTAATTGAGTATATAGTAACTTGGAAGCCCCATATTGAGTAAATGAAGTTTCTGATCTATATTATTTAATCTGTGTTGCATATTGTTTGTTAGTTTAGTATTTATGTTTTAGTGTTAAGTATCAATATCTTGTATCTGATCGGAATTTCGGGAAAGACCCCCGTGACTGATATAACACTATCTATATCGGTTTCTAATTGGTAATCTTTTTACTATGAAATGAAACTCTCCCTGTTAGTCTTGTCCTATTATTTTAAATACCTTGGTATTCCTTTAGAAGTGTTTAAAGCTATGTAGTCGTATCTTTCTAACGCTAAATTTTTTCTGCCTGATCTAGGTTGTATAGCAACACAAGTTGAAACTTTATATACTCTCATATTAGTAGCTAGGTGTACCATTTTAGTCCTTGTATATTGTACCATTGAAAATTTAATTACGCCATAACTAACTACATATGATGTTGCCGTATCCATGTTGATTATCTTCTAACTAGAAATCTGTTGCCACTTCCCTGTCCTACTTCTACAATTAAGTCCCTTTTACTTTATATACGTGCTAACTATTATATTCATTGCAATTTTGTAACTATATTTTCTTTGATTTGTTAAACTAATTTAGGTATTTTTGTGTATTTGCAGCTACGTCTATCAGTGAGGAATAAAAACTTTAAGTTTCACATGGTTCTATTCAGCCCTAAAATTGTTCTGTGACAATTAAAAATGTGTAACATGGTTAATACTTCTTCTAATTAAATGCTTATTTAAAATATTGCAATTAAGTTTTACATAACATATTTCAACTTCAGGATTAAGAATTTGATTATTTATTATAATGATTAAAAGGCCATTTGATCATTGATGAGTAATAATTTAGCTCAAATCTCAATTATAGTAATATTAAGTACAAACTATTTTTAATGCTCCTACATTTTCCAAAGTAATTTCAGAATCGTTGGGTGGTCTGATTGGGGGCGAAGGCTCTGATACTGGAATCCTCGAAACTAGCAGGCTGGTTGGATGACCTCCCTGTATGGTCTCAGACTAAGTCGCCGGGATTAGAGGAGGAAGATGGATGGGCCCGAGCGTAACCATGATGCCACCTTACCTCTTAAGAGGGCGATAAGGTATGCACCCTCCTTGGCAATACGGCGACTTTGTGCAAACTGGTGACTGGTATTTGAGCCAAAGAAAGTGATTGTGATAGACTTTCAGGCACCTTTCAATGGCAACATAATGCTTTGTCCCGATAGTAGTTCAAAGCCGAACCGTGGCCCTGGAGTAGCGTCCATGGTGCCAGGGGCAACCCTCTGCATGGTTAGCCCTGGGAGGTGCGAGGTTCGCTGCAGGAGGTAGACATACTAAGCTCGGAAAGAACCGAAGTGGCCTGAGAACCACTTTGGGGATGGAAGAGTGGAGGAGCTGTTGAGACCTGTCAGGAGGCCTATGAGAACCATGACGCAGGAGAGCGGTCTCTTCCTTAAAGAGACCATATGCCTGGCCGTTGTTGCCTCGACTGTGTCGAGAACGTTGATCGGGTCTTGAATTCTTTCCTTTGTTATAATGCTTCCCCGGGTATTTTCTCAGTCCTAACACACACGGAGGATGCGGAAGGTAACTTGTTACCTGATGCTACTCCAGTTCCCCAAGGGCGACACTGATCCTTCAGGATCTGGAATGCAAACTTGACAAATCTACTTGCGCAAGTATTTACACAAGTATTGGAGTATTTCCCTTCACCACCACACGATACAAGTATACTTGTACAAGCCTCCTGTTGAAATTGTAACTATACCGAGTTCAGACGATGATGCGCTTGCTTTGACAGCTTTTTGTCCTGTACATAAACGAAAATGTATATAAAAAAACGATATGAGCGGTGTGCAGAGTGGTTGAAAAAAATCAAAAACGTATTCTCATGTTAACACTGATTTTAGTTGCATGTTTAAATAATGATAATATATTTAATTTTAAAATTAAGTTTCTACAAATATATACACAAGCTATACATTCTAAATTAATAGCAATTCTGCTTTTCTTCTGCCATAATTATTCTTTGTCTGTTTCACTACAAAACTAGCAACAATTTTGAGAAATTTCCTTCAAATTGATAGAATTCATTAGATGCATAAGTAGAAACAAACTCTTCTTCTTTCACGTTCATCGTAATTGTCCTCAAGTCTTCAATATCCCCAGTACACACGCTACGTTTCACTTGCACAAGTCAGACTTGCACAGGTGGCAGGATTCAAATTTAATCATGTCTCAAGTGACTTGTACAAGTCTAGATTTGTGCAAGTCCCGTACTACAGACCATCAAGTTTGATTGCACAAAATACTTGCGCAAGTAGACTTGTCAAGTTTGCATGAACGTGTGTAGGCACCTTTAGAAGTTAAGAACTCAGCGCTACAGCCTACCTAAAAAAATGACACCGACGCCTACTCCAGTCTCCAAATGAAACACAAGTCAGTCAGTCAGGTGTTTCTTGAATAGTGCCATTTTCATCGGCTTCCTTTTCATCTGCGCCATTCATCCTCTTCTTCTGCGCAACTCATCCTCCTCCTCATCGAAATCAATTATTTCTTCCTTCAATCACTCTTCTCCTCCTCCACATTTTCATCAGAATCTCGCTCCTTTCTCTCCTCTGCTCCCCTCCAAACAAGAACTCCCCCAACACAGTCCGCCTCTCCTCCACTCTCGGTCTCTGTAGCTCCACGGCCCCCCTCCTCTCGCCCTCCAGCTCATCACAATCCAACACAAAGTGCATCAAGTCTTCCACTCCTCCTTCTCCACATATCAAGCATCTCTCCTCTTCCCTCTCTCTCCTCCTGTCTCCCAGCCACAAGCAGTTTGTTCTTGCCCGGAACCATAACCTGTCTCTCTCTCCTCCTTCGTAGTCCTCCTCCCTCATTTCGGTCTTATATTCTCTGTATAGCCACAGTGTACTCCTCTCCAACAACTCCCCCCTCCACTCCGTCTCAACTCTCTCCGCTATTCTCCTCTTTACCTCCTGTCCGCTCATAATCTCCAGCTCATCTGCCTCTATTCCAGCCCACTCCAAGTATTTCTGCGTTCTCTTCCACCATCCCACTCCACCTCTCCTCATGTCGCTCAACACTCTCTTCACCAGTACGTTCTCTCCTTGCATCTTCCTCCTTAAATACTGCAGTCTGCTTCTCACAATCCTGCTCTTCATTGTACCTATGCCTATCTCTCCCCGCATAGCTGCCACAGACGCATACTTGGGTGCCCCCAGTATCCTCCTCATAGCCACGTTCTCCTGCCTCTGCAACTTCTCTACATCCTCCTCCCTCACATCAACCACCTCCGCTCCATACAACACACTCGACAACACCACTGACTTCCAATACATCTTTCCCACCACCACTCTATGACAACTCTTCTCTATCACCGAATATGTCATGTTGCTCATTTGTTTACCCTTATCTATCATACTTTTCCTTTGCCTTTCATATATATTCTGCTTATCCACTATCCTGACACCCAAATACTTTATTTCCTTCACCACCTCTACTCCCTCTATCTCCCCTACCACCCCTCCTCCTCCCACATTAAACACCATACACTTACTTTTCTCCATATTCATTTCCAACCCATACTTTCCTGCCTCCTCCCTCAATATCCCCACAGCTCTTCCTGCTTCCTCCACTCCTCCTGCCAGGACCATACCATCATCAGCAAAGAACAAAGAGCTTACTCTCACTCCACCTATCATCACTCCTCCTGCTCTCCTCTTCAATTCCTCTATGATTTTATAAGTAATCAACCTAAAGATGAGTGGTGATGCCGTACATCCCTGCCTGATGCCACTGTCTATCTCTATCAGCACATCTTCCTCTCCTATCTCCATCCTCGTCCTATCCCCCTCATATCCTCTCTTTATCAAGTCTATCACCCTCACCGGCACCTTCAATTCCTTCAACACCTCTACAATCTTTTCTCTCCTTATTGAATCGTATGCCTTCCGGAAGTCCACTGCCACCACCACCAACTGCTCTCCGCCTCTATACGCCTGCCTCACTCCCTCCTGTAGCAACACCAAGTTGTCCAAAATCTCTCCTCCTTTTGTGAATCCAGCCTGTTCCCACTTTATCATTCCACTCTCCTCCAAATGCCTCTCTATTCCCTCCTTCACAACCTTCATCACTATTTTGTACGACACGTCTGTCAGCGCTATTGGTCTTAGTTCAGCCACAGTTGGTTTTTTCTTTTTCGGGATCATTACTGTCCTGGACTCTCTCCAACACTGTGGTTCTCCTCCATCAACTAGTATCCTCTCTATTCCCTCCTTCAACCCTCTCACCACCGCCTCACTTCCCTGCAAAACTTTATATAGCTCTGGCTTCAACCCGTCCAGTCCCCCCCGCCTTTCCACTTTTCAGTTCCATCAGCACCCTCCGTACAATATCTTCACTCACTTCAAACTTCATCGTCCTTATATTCCAGTTAGGATTCCCGATACGTGGCAGCCACATTTCTGCTGGGTCTTCTTCTCTCCTTCTTGTTGCCTGCAGTGATTCTTCATACTCCCTTATCTTTTCTTCTCCCCACTCCACCTCTATTTCATTACCATGCATCTGATATATCCCCTGCCAAAATCCTCTCACTTGCTCCCCATACCTGTCTTCCTCCAACTCCTCTCCCTCTTCTGTGTATAACTTCACTTTTCTTTCTTTCTGTGCTCGTTCTCCTTTCAGCTTTTTAATCATCTTCCACATCTGTTTTCCTTTGCCCATTTTTCTGATTTCCTCTGCAACTCCCTCCTCATATTTTCTCATCTCTTCACTGATCATTCTCCTCACTTTTTCTTTTTGTTCTCTGTACTCCATCCATCTTAATTCCCTATTACCATCTGCTCCTCCATTCCTGTATCCTTTGTTGAATCTTCTTCTCTTTGCAATTTCTCTTCTTATTTCCCCATTCATCCATGGTGGCTCCTCTTTTTCTTCTTGATCAATCCTCTTCCTGTAATTTACCTTCAAACATTCATCTGCTACCTTCTTTATAGCCTCATTTATCTTTTTCACTGTCACACCCTCCATCTGCTCAATCTCCCTCTCCACCTTCCGTATGTACTCCTCCAGCTTCTCCTTTCTATTACTATAAAACCACCCATCTCTTACTCCATCCCACCTTCTTTCTTTTCTACCTGTTGCTAGTTCTATCTCAATCATGCAGTGATCAGATAGATCTACCTTCTCCTGCATTTCATCTATTCTTACCCTTTTAATCATTGTGTATGATTTCTCATTTGCTAACACCAAATCAATCACACTTTTACTTTCTCCCCTTCTCCAAGTATATACCCCCTCACACTTCTCATCAATATTCATCAATATCAAACTGCTCTCCTCTATCATTTTATTCACATTTTTTCCATTTTCATTTTCTTCTTGTTCTCCCAGATACCCAAGGTGACCGTTAAAGTCACCAACTGCTATGTATCCCTCTCCTCTTTCTTCAGCCTCCATCACCCTGGCTTTCATTCTTTCTAAAATCTCCCTGTTATGCTGCAGCTCCTCTCTTCCGTTTCCTGTCTTCAGATACATCACCATCAGATTTACTATCTCCTTTCCAAAATTTCCCTTCATTTCTAGACAGTCTCTATACTCACTTAATTTCCCATCTAACTTCAGATCCTCTTTCTCCTCCAACAGAACCATTATTTCTCCTCCTCTTCTCTCCTCCATCTCTCTCATACTTTCAATTATTTTCAGATGTTCTGCTGTTCTGATGTTGTTAACCTTTTTCTGAGTCTCCGTTAAACACAACACCACTCCCTCTCCTATCTCTCCGTGCAATTCTGAATATTTTTGGATTGTCAGGCCCTGTATATTCAAACATTTTATCACATATTTATTCTCCTCTACCTTCTCCACATCCACCTCCTCCCTCCCACTCAAAAATTTCTTTTCTTACTGTTTTCCTTTGGTCTCACTCCCTGGTCCTGATGTATTACAACTCCCCGAACTCCACTCTCCGTCCCTGTCCCTCCAGCAGCAATGCTCCTCTCTGCTTCCTGCCCGCCATCTGCGCCCTCTTCCTTATCACCAGTCCTGCCAGCTTCTGTCTCTTGGTTTTCCAGGTTCTGCATCTCCATAACTCTGCCCTTCCTGATCACAAACCTTGCACCTCCATGACTTCTCTTCTCTCTCAGTTCCTGTCTCAGTCTCCTGTCATTCTGTCTCTCCTCCTCAGTCATGTCTCTAGAAATATACACCTTCAAGAATTTGGTAGAGTGTCTCAGTCTGCTTGCCTTCTGCATTATATCTCTCTTGGCTTCCTCATCTCTCAGTTTCACCAGCAGTGGTCTATTTCTGTCACTTTTCTTGCCTAGCCTAATAAGTTTTTCAAATTTCACATCTTCCACCCCCACCTCCTCCAACAGCAACATTCTCAGATTTCCCTCATCCTCTTTATATCTGTTTGCTGCTTCTGTTTGCAGCGATTCTCGCAAGTTAAAAATCATGATATTCTTTTTTCTTCTCTCTTTTTCCATTTCCTCCACTCTTCCTCCTATTGCATCCATCTTCTTTTCTTCTTCTTTCTTCTCCCGTCTAATTTCTTCTACTCCCTTATTCACCATTTCCCTCTTTACCTCCTCCAGATCCTTCTTCAGCAGCAAGTCACATTTTTCCAAATTATGCTGCCGCTTCATGTTCTTGAGCTCCTCTATCTCCACTCTTATCTCCTTTATTTTCTCCAAATTTGGTTCTTTTTTCTTCAATTCTTCTATCTCCACTTTCATCTCCTTTAATTTCTCCAAGTTTGGTTTCCTTTCCATTCTCTTCATTTCTTCCATTTCTCTTCTCATCTCTTTCATTTTCAGTTCAGTCTTTATTCCAAACTCTTCTACCATTTGCTCCATTTTCTTCTTTATCTCCTGATTTGTCTTACTCACCTCCACTTTAACCATCTCTCCACACTCTCTGTTCATCTTCTCCATCTGCTCCCTAATCTGAGTAATCACCTTCAATGCCTACTAGGTATAAAAAAAATTTCTTCCTTTTTTTTAGGATGTATTCAGGATATGATAATATGTTAACTCTCTCTTCTTCTGTTTAACGAGTTCTTGGTTCGCTCAAAAATGCAAGTGTGAAGAACCATACGCCTCCATATTCTATAATATGTTCCTCAGACCTCAAGTCTAAATTCTTGTATGACTTGTCGTCTGGAGTAGAGCTATGTAAATTAGCACTCCATAAAAGATTCTAAGTCACTTTTATCTTAGTTATTGACGTCCGGGCTTAAAACAAAGTTAAAACCCCAGTTTAGGAAGATTGTGGTTGCTCATTAAAAAAAAGATTAAAACTATAAAAGCAAAAATTAAATTTCATTGTCATTGTCTAAGACTCATGGAAGACCATATTATTTATTAAAAACTAAAAAGTACATATATACATATTATGTATACAATAGCTACAACATATATAAATAAATTCCCTCCCGTTAAAACTAGCTATGTATATAAGAAAGAATTTAAAATCCTACCATCATATCACTAAAAGATAGCCTTACTCCTTTTGTTCTCTTTTCCTAAAAAAGAGAGACAAAGGAAAAACTAATTCAATATTTAGTGAAAGTTTATTTTTGAATAAAAAGATACCAATTTAGTAAGTATTCTCCCTTAACTAGTAAGGAAGATCTTACATTCAGGCATCATCCATCAATTTAGAAAGAAGCAAAAGGAAATCGCATCCATCATTTCCGCATCAGCCAGCTATAAAAGAGTAAAACCAATCAATCAAAAACCTCACCTACATGACTTCATGCTGCAACTGAAATAATTCTCTTCCTTTCAAGCCGGGTTTTTTTCAGATATCTCTTCGATTTATTCATATCACCACAGTCATTCATATCCCCACATATCATTTATTAAGAACTAAAAGTACATATATATATATTATGTATACAATAGCTACAACATATATAAATAAATTCCCTCCCATTAAAGCTAGCTATGTATATAAAAAAGAATTTAAAATCCTACCATCATATCACTAAAAGATAGCCCTACTCATTTTGTCCTCTTTTCCTAAAAAAGAGACAAAGGAAAAACTACTTCAATATTTAGTGAAAGTTTATTTTTGAATAAAAAGATACCAATTTAGCAAGTATTCTCTCTTAACTAGTAAGGAAGATCTTACATTCAGGCATCATCCATCAATTTAGAAAGAAACAAAAGGAAATCGCATCCATCATTTCCGCATCAGCCAGCTATAAAAAAGTAAAACCAATCAATCAAAAACCACACCCACATGACTTCATGCTGCAACTGAAATAATTCTCTTCCTTTCAAGCCAGATTTCCTTCAGATATCTCTTCGATTTATTCATATCCCCACAGTCATCAAATCCCAACACATTTTGAATACTGATTATATTCATACCAAATTCCATTCTTATTTCTTCTAATCTTGGACATTCAAGGACAAAATGAACCAATGTTTCTTCGTCAGCACCACATACCTTACAGTCAACTTCTCTTCATTGGAATCGATTCCTCCATCCTAGCTTTAAACAATTTGATCTTGCTTTAAAGAGAAGAACCGACTCAAAGGTATTCTCAAAAAACCTTTCTTCCTTCATCATGGTCTTATACTCCCTATAAATTGCAAGTGTACTTCTCTGATCTAATTCAATTTTCCATTCTCTGTACATCCACTCATCCACTCTTCTAACCAATTCCAAATCACTCATATCTCTCAGGTCATTCAATTGTTCTACATTTATAGTTTCCATATAGTATTGCAATTTCTTTGCATAAGGATGTCTTTTATCCATCACATCTTGCAGTATCCCAGACAGCATCTCACTCTCACTTCCAAAGATATGCTTCACATACTTAAGCTTACTTTTTATGTCCTTTGCCATGATGGTTGATGCCCCAATGTCTCCTCTCATAGCTACCAAAGGAGCATATCCTGGCGCACCAAGAATTTTGCGCCAGACATCATCCTCACTTCTCTGTAATTTATCCAATTCTAATTTAGTCCAACTAATAACAGAATTTCCAAACAATAAACTAGGCATTACAACCATTTCCCAGTAAGTTTTACCAATTAAAACTTTATTGCAAGATCTTGCAATAATGGAGTGGGTCATGTTTGACATTCGTTTGGCTGAATTTATTTTTGTTTCTTTATGTTGATGAAAAATATCTCTGTCAACTCCAATGCAAACTCCCAGATATCTTATATGAGTTGCAACTTCAATTCCCTCAATCTGATTTTGATTGGAGTTATGCCCATAAATCATCACATTACTCTTTGCTTTATTTATTTTTAACCCAACCTCACTAGCTCCTCTTTCCAGAATTTTAATCAGCCTTCCTAATTCAGTCACACTCTGAGCCAATAGCAGGCCATCATCTGCAAAAAACAGACAAGGAACCCTAATATTTCCACTCTTAAATCCAATCCTACCACGCTCGATTTTATCAATAATGAAGTTAACAACCATGATAAAAAGAAGTGGAGACCCGGTGCAACCTTGTCGGTTGCCACTAGTTGTCTCCAACTCTCCTACCTCTTTGTTATTAAAATACAATAGCGTTGAGTCACCCTCATATAACTGACAAATCACATCTATGAGGAGAGGATCACACCTGTATTTTATTAGAGCCTTTACAATACATGATCTTTTTATGCTGTCAAAAGCTTTTTCGAAGTCAATTGCACATACATAAAAGGGTTTTTTATTCATTCTACTATCATTTATACAATAGGAGAGAATAAACAAGTTGTCCTCCAATCTCTTTCCCTTAGTAAAGCATGACTGGTACACATTAAATTGATTGTTGCTCACTAAATGACTTACAACCTTTTCCTTACAGAGAGCCATGTACAATTTATAAGAGGTATTCGTTAGGGCAATCGGTCTGAGGTCCTTGATCATTGGCTTTTTCTTCTTCGGGATTAAGAGTGTTTTAGATTTCTTCCATTCAACTGGAGGTCCAAACAGCTGTACATTATTTAAACAGGTAACCAGAGATTTCATACAGGTATCACTTTCAAGTAGCCATTTGTACAATTCATTTTTTAAACCATTAGGTCCAGCTTGTTTTTTATTCTTTAATTTATTTAGTTGCACTTTAACATCATCTACAGTAAACACCATTTTATGCATCCATTCCATACTTTCATTTTCTATACCATTATTCACATCAGCTGGATTATTCCTTCTTTCTCTAATTCTTCTAATTTCTTCCCTTGAAGTTCCAGACTGATCTCCATTAGCTATTCTCCACAAGTTGCTCACAAAATCTTCCACATCTCTATTTTCTTCAAGCAGTTCTCTCCGGACCAGTTCTTCATTTCCATATCTTTCTTGGTAACTGACTTTCAGCTCATCATTCCATTCCTGATTCATACTATTATCATGTTTTTGATAAATTGCCTTCCAGCAATTCAAAATTTCATCATTTAATTCTGCATCACTTATAATATTTCCATTTTCATCATAAAGGCTGCACTCATCTTTAACAGTTGTTACATTTTTCAGCTTCTTTATATTCTCCCACAATCTTTTTCCATCTTTATTTTCTTTAATTTGTTTAGTTAACTCTTTCTCATAATATGAAATACCTTCTCTAACCAAATCTTGTACTTTTCCTTTTTGTTTCTTATATTGAAGTTCATAGTCTTTTTTTTTGTTGATATTTTCTGTTGTTCTCCATAAACGACTGTATTGCTTTCTTAGTTTTATATTTTCCTTCATTTCTTTTGTGAACCATGGTGGTTCAGGATTATGCTTATGATATTGTTTTTGGTGTATTCTCTTGGTGAGACTATCAGCACTTTTCAACATGAGATCATCAAAAAGACGCACTGAGTTAACACTTCCTTGTATCTCTATCATTTGCTTCATACCATCCAAAAAACTATTTTTCAAGTTTTCATTCACACTATAATATTCTATTATTTCTCCTCTCATTCTCTTAGAGTTAACCATTCTTGTTTTGAAGTCCACTTCAATTAGACAATGGTCTGATATATCATATTTCCTTTTTTCTTCATCAATTCTCATTTCTTTGAATGAATTGTATAGCAGACCATTTATCAATACAAAGTCAATTGCACTCTTATGTCCATTCTCTTCTCTTGTAGTCACTCCAAAGCATTTTTCATCTCCATTCAGCAAAATAAGACTGTGTTCCTCCATAATTTCAACAACAAAACTTCCATTTATGTTTAAGCACTGCTCCCCAATAAAACCCAAATGCCCATTGAAATCCCCAAGTACCATCACTTTCTCATCATCAACGAATTCATTCAATAAGGTTTTTAACTCATCTCTGATAGCCCTATTTCTTGTTTGATCATTTACATCCATGTATAAAAGGATCAGTCTAAACTCTAATCCCTGGCAGCATATCTTGCAGTGCAGTAGGTCTGGGTTCTTGGTATCATATTGCATTCCCTTCATATTCTGCTTATCAAATAGTACCACCAATCCACCCCCCTTCTTGTCTTCAACTTCCCGTCTTCTTGCAAAAATCCCATGACACATGGAAACCCAACTTTTTGATATTTCTCATGTGACTCTGTTATGCATATTAGTCTTGCAGTTTTATTATCTGTTACTTGCAGTAACTCAGTCAATTTATGTCTAGTTATTTCTCTAATATTAATCAAATTCACATTCAATATGGTCTCACTATTACTTCTGAAAAAAATTTCCCTTCACGATTTGTCCTCTCTTGATTTTTAGGTCGGTTTCTCCCTTTTCCCTTCTAGATTTCAGTTCCATTCTCAAATTCTTTTCTTTTTCTCTTTCTTCCTTGGTAAGATCTGGAGCAATAACAACTCTATTGAATTCTTCAGGAGCAGTTTTCATATGCCAAGCATTCTTCAAGAGCTTCCATTTCTCACTTACATTGCTGAACTGTATTAGAAGGGGACGTCGACGTGATCTCAGTGGACCGTTTTGAGGGTTTAGGTTCTCCCTTTGTTCCATCTTTCCCAGTCTTATAATCTTATCTATCTTAAAATTCTTTCCACCTTCAACACAATGTTCAACAATTCTTGAAAAAAGATTCTTGTCATCTAATTCTTTTTCTTTCCCTTCCTGTTTTGAAGATTCTTCAACATTGCCAGTCTGCAGAAACTGATAAATTGTTCGTAGAGATCTCTTATTCTGTTCGTAGCAAAATTAATGTAAATATAGGGATTAATTCAGAAGTGTTCGTAGCAAAATTAATGTAAATATAGGAATTAATTCAAAAGTGTTCGGAGAGAATATCCCAAATATCTCCCATATTCTGCAGACTGGCAACATTGTACATAATAATATTGGATATTCTTTTCATTTTTTCTTCCTCATTCCTGATCCCAGCAAGTGATTCTCCTACACATTTCTGTACTTCAGTATCAATTAAATTTTTTATGTCATGAAAGATTTCCTTCCTGATATCAGATTTTAATTGTTCAAATTTCTCATCCAACACAGTAAGTTTATCATGAAGAAGTTTATTTTCTTCTGATAATTTATCATTTCTTTCTTTCATTACAGCAGCTTCATTCTTACATTTACTGCACCTCCATTGAAGTTCTTCATATTTATTGAGCAAGTCATAAATAGCTTTTGAAATCCTACAACACTTCAAATGATACCAAACCTGACAATCATCACATTGCACTCCCTTATCATCCCCTGCAACTACCCTATTACATTCTCCACAATTGTTTGAACATTCATCTCTTAGATTATAAGTTTTCCCAAAATCAGTTGTTTTGCCTCTATTTTTAGTCTCCATTCCAAGTCAATTAGAAAATCCTTATTTATACCAATCATCCAGTCACTCACACTCAGAAATACGGTAAACACTATGCAATAATAAACCTTTACCTATCCTATGAACTAGAAGCATAAAAAAGATACCTATGGTCTATCCACAGCACAATTTTGAAAAAATATGATAATAAAGTTAAACCATAAAAGCATCAGGCAGTGCCAGGCAAGAGATGATAGAGATCCAAGTATTATCTATTCCAAATACGAACTTCCAAGAGTCTCAGACACTTACCAAATAGGCATTTTAGGTTCACTAAGTGAATTGAAATCAATGTAATATCACTCTGTCATGGAGCTTCTAATCAACGACAACCTTCCAGTACGCCAGTCACGGTACGCCAGTCTTATAAAAATGGTGCCAATTCTGTTCCCTAAAATATGGAATCTTCATTGACGAATCGGTATACAATTCGAATTATTTAATCATGTTATTAATCATTTCAATTATCAATGTACTGTTCAGGTATTATATCATATATTAATATACTACCATTAGTATACTCATATGACAAAACATGAATATTTTGAATTTGATTAGGCTAAAACTTTATCTAAATAAATTTAAAAATACATTACAATATTGAATTAATTATTTAGAATCAATTTTATTTAACATGTCAACAATATTACAGATTAAAAAAGATTCATTTATATACATTTCATGCGGATGCTAGCCAATGTTGGGCCGATGATGGCCTCAATGTCAATTGGCTATGATCTGGCAGCCAACATTGGGCCAATGAAGGCTAGGATCATGTTGGTTAAAGGCCGGTCCTCTTCAGGCTCCGAAAAAAAAATGTTTATAACATAGTATAATAGAACTAAGGTCCAAGATCATTATTCTGCAAACCGCATACAATTCGGTTCAGTATATATTTTATAATTTGTTTTTAAAGTTTTTTAGTACTCTGTGAGCAACAATTGAGCGAATCACTAATCTGATGCTCAAGAAGAAGATTGTACACTGTTTGTTTTGATTACAAATTTGAATTTTATAAACAAACCATGCGTTTTCGGCCATTATTTTAGATATTAATTGTTTCCTAAACTGTATAAACGTTTCTATTATAAGTTCATTCAATTTTATACCTTTACACGAATATTAAATGGATTTATTAAATCTTATACCTAGTTGACAATCAAAACAAATGGTGTATATTCTTTTTCTTCAGGCTGAAAATTTCTTAAATTAGTATGTCGGAAGTAAAATAGGTTTTGTAGAGTTTTGATTATAAAAATCTTTTAAAGCATATAAAATTAAAATATGCTACCAAATTCAATGCCGTTTGCAGCAAAATGATAAGAAACAGTTGCCTCGTTGAATAAGGCAATAATAATATTTTCTTGGAGGGG
This sequence comes from Caprella mutica, assembly GCA_947561585.1. Taxonomy (NCBI): domain Eukaryota; kingdom Metazoa; phylum Arthropoda; class Malacostraca; order Amphipoda; family Caprellidae; genus Caprella; species Caprella mutica. The sequence goes on from CANNZV010002140.1 coordinate 55,196, forward strand.
ACCTTTAAGCATCGGCAGCCAGCATCGGGCCAATGCCCCTTAGCACCGGCAAGCCATCGCCCGTTGCTGCCACTGTTGAGCCAATGGTACCCGTAGTTGGGCCAACCATGAAATGTTTCTTGGGACCCGTTATGTTTCTGTACCCTGGAATTACCTACCACTGCACTAGGACTATAGGTATTCCGCAATCCAGTCAATTTCGTTTTAAGCCCCGTTTACATTGAGGCTCTTTTGCACACTCTGAGTGTTGTAACAAGGGGCAAACGCGCAGTGGAGGGGCAAACCAGCAGGCAACTTGAGGCTCACTTCAACATTCACTTTGGTCATTCTTTTTGACACTCTGAGTGACACTCACTGTGGCTCAGTCAGTCCATTGATGCACCAGGGGGAGGTTGTTAACATCGAAGCTCCTGCAAAATGGATGGCAACGAGTAAATCTGCTGTTGAACAGCTGATTATTCTATATAGGACTCACGAATGCCTTAGGAAATCATAAAGTAAAGCATATAAAAATAGAAATTTAAGATAGAGAGCAATAATGACATTAAAAAAATTTATTATTTATAACAAAGAGCATTGTGTTTTTATATATGTAAAAATCCATCACACTCAAAAATTTTATTTTATAAAATTCAAAATTTTTGGAAAACTCAATATTTTCCCATAAATAGAAAAATTCCCAAAACTCAATTTTTCCAAAACAAAATTTTCCCACAACACAAAATTTTCCCATAACACAAAATTTTCCAAAAATTCAAAATTTTCCGAATAGGTAGGTACTGAAGATTTTCCGAAAACTCAAAATTCATAGAATTAAAATTCAATTTCCATTAAAAAACAGTTATTTTTAACGGGATAGTACACTAGTTATTAATATTAGGTAGAGATGGAGAAGATGTAAAAACTGAAATTCAAACTATACGGAACTAACACCGTAATAAAGTCAACGAATCGAAAAAATCTGATAAAGTTTATGAAACAGATGAAATTTATGTACCATAGCTTTGGTGCTATAAATTATTTCATGTTGTTACACTAGGGGCCCTGCCGCTTTGCCCAGTGTAACAACATTTCTCGCCATCGAATCTGAATACCAACTAAGAACTCTCGCACCGTCTCAATCTGCCCGCCAAACGCTTTTCAAATGTGAACAGTCAAGGCTCTTTTTGAGTGTGCACTTGCCCGTTGCCCGTGGATGTGAGCTTCCAATGTGAGTGTCAATGTAAACGGGGCTTTAAGCGTTTCCGCAATTCAGTGAATGACAATTTGTCAAACAACAGGTTTTTGTGTTTGTCTCCAAAATTCAACAAATTCTCTCCAAAATGATCAAATTTTCATAAATTCTCTCCAAAATAACATTGTAGCATAGGAGAAAAATAGATAAAACTCGCCATTTGCAATTGAAGGGCTCAAAATAACTGTCACTAACTCGGCATTAAAATGGCGAGTTTGGACATACTTTATTACTTGGGATTCCATATGGCATATGTGAGCTTTCAGCTGCTGAATTCGTTAGTGACATGCTAAATGCTAATGATGCTATAAACTATAAAGTTTATCTCTTTTCTAAATGAAAATAGGTATGGTATAAACCATCACTTTTTCTGTTTTTCCATTTCCTTTAGATCATGGAATGAGTGTGAAATTTCAGTTAATGTTTTACACCAAGTAATAAAGCATGTCCAAACTCGCCATTTTAATGGCGAGTTTGTGACAGTTATTTTGAGCCCTTCAATTGCAAATGGCGAGTTTTATCTATTTTTCTCCTATGCTGCAATGTTATTTTGGAGAGAATTTATGAAAATTTGATCATTTTGGAGAGAATTTGTTGAATTTTGGAGAGAGCTGGAGAGACAAATGGCGAGTTTATGAGACATACTATTTTACTTGGGTTTTACAGGCATTATTTATTATATTTTTAGGGTGCCGACATTTGAATCACTGAACCACAATCACAGAACTCAGAATGAGGAGTTTCCACTTTGTATTTGGTGCACTGAACTCCTCTGACTTTTTCAAAAATCTGAGAAATAGCTGCCAACATTTTTCATCAATTTGTCTAGTCCAGTAGTCCTCCAACATTTTTCCAGTTTCTCCTCCAAAAATTAATGGTAATATAGGAATAAATAGCTAAATATCCTCCGACATTGCAGGATTTTTTTTATTAGAGACATTGAATATCTCCCGAGATATCATTGGAATTTACCACCAAATACAATCTGGAGGAGTTTTTGTAAAATCGGCCCCCCGTGCCGATTAGTGGATTTTATACATTTAAGCAACTTAACATTTTATGTATATATTTATGTCAGGAATGTTAATTACAAGATAAAAATTCAATTATTTCGAAGTTATTCTAATAAATTTCATTGATCGTCATGGGTGCCGGATTTCATGTAATCTAAGAATCGGCACCCACCCAAGGGCCATTCTGTATTTGGTGCACAAAATTCCACTGACTTTTTGAAAAAGCTGAGAAAATCCATCATGAATTTCCAGTAATTTGGCTGATCCACTAACATTTTGTCCATTTTTTATTTTTTCCACCGATAATTAATGGTAACATAGGAATAAATAGCTAAATATCCACCGACTTTGTCAGAATATTATTTTCAATGAAAAAAAATTCCACCGACAAGTCGGTGGAATTTACCATGAAATACAGTCTGGCCCAAGGGTGTCGAATCAAGAATCTTCAAATAAAATCGGCACAGGGACGGTTCAACAATATCACAACCTTTTTGCTACAAGTAAAAACTATCTGAGTCGCCAGCACTAGCAGTACCTGTACGAACTAAAGGTGGACCTAAGTTCAATTATAGCGATGCGCAAATGTAAATACAATCAATGCAGTAAAAATAAGTACCTAACAATTAAATGATTCATTGTGTTTCTATACTTTCCTAATTTATACATTTTATTATATAAATACCTTATTGTAGGTAATACAGTGGAACTCTTGTATAGTAAATCATCATGTATTGTAGTTTCCTGCATAGCGAACTTACATCTATAGCAAAAATATTTAGTTTAGTCTGCCACAAAAATTTGTAAGTTTTCTATGAATCTCTATATAGTAAATTAGTCAATTTCATGAAAGAGGAGTTCTACAAGTGCAACTCTTCTATAATGAAGTAAAGTGTAGCAAACCATCCGGATTTTTAGAGTTCTGAGAAATAAAATACCCTGTAAATAGAATTTATTTCAAAAAGAAATAAATTATTTACTATAGTCTGCCATGAAAATCCATGTTTTAAAGTATGGACAAAGTCGCCAGTATATTGGCGACTTTTGAGTGGTCAAATTAGTTGGAAAATCTGTAAATAACAAGTAAATCTTTCCTAAAATAGTCTCAAGAGACACACATGCATCAGGCATGAAATATAAGGATGTTTCCAAGTGTAAAATCTTCACTAGGAAGCCAAATTTCTCCTTTAGAGCATCTTAAATGTGGCGACCTGGATCCATTTTCTTACTAAACTGGTGACTTTCCTGCCACACATTAAAACATGGATGAAAATGACCGTTTTCTATTAATCTCATTATAAATCTATAGTGAACTAGTTGAAGTTCACTATAGAAGAGTTTTACTGAATCAAAGAAAAGTCTATAATTATAATAATTTATCTAATCACTGTTATATTATGTCCTATTATTTTCAATTTCTCTACGTTTATTGACATGTACCCAAACCAATTATAAAATATCTACAAGCATTACAATTAATAAAAATAATATTTGCGAATGTGAAATTAGTAAACTGTCAAAAATATATTATTGATACGCTTTTCTTTGACTGTACCTGAGCAAATGAATCTATGTGATAATATTATTGTGATATATAACATTAGCTGAACACATATATCATATTTTGTGATGTATTTTGAGAACCAATTTATTATTTAAATTTTCAATTATATGAGAAACCGTCATGAAAGATCCAGATAACAATGCTATTTAAATGTGTTAAACTTATATATACTTAGACTTTCTTGCTTTGCGTCTGAAGAGAATTAACTATATTATTTTTATAAATATATTTATTTATGTATATTTATTTGGGAAGGAGATGAGCACTACTCAAGTTCTCATACATTCAGTACTTGGTGGAAAAATATAAATATTTATCACATATGTTAATTATGACGAACTCCTATTAGATTGGATTACCGGCAAGCAGTTCTATATAATATATATAATAATAACATGTTAATCTTATCTTCACAGTTTTCATATTTGTAATATATATCGTATTGTTGAATTTCTGTTTATGACGGTTAAAATAATATAAATTTGATAGACAATGTTTCTTTGCCATCTATCAGATTCTTAATGACTGAAAGTTATTCTAGAGCAGTACCCCTTACAGTGCCAAAAAGTGAATTTTAACTGATACTGCTGATTATTGAAATTCAAATGACGATTACTAGTGATTAAGGGATTTATGTTTATAAGCTTCTTATTTAAACAATTAACAAGAGGTAGAGCATTTTTGAGGACATAAAAATATCTCTCAAAATTTCCTTTTCCAATATTGACCGGGGTTTAGTTTTAACACTATATATCGTATTTATAATGCGATAAGATGGACTCTGGTCGCTTAAAGTGCCGATTAGTGGGGCATTTACCCTAGTTCGTAGAGATCTCTTATTCTGTTTGTAGCAAAATTATTGTAAATATAGGGATTAATTCAGAAGTGTTCATAGCAAAATTAATGTAAATATAGGAATTAATTGTAAATTGTTATGTTCGGAGAAAATATCCCAAATATCTCCCATATTCTAATTCTGCAGACTGGCAGACCATGTTTTAAAGTAGGGACAAAGTCGCCAGTACATTGACGACTTTTGAGGGGTTAAATAAGTTGGAAAAAATGTAAATAACAAGTAAATCTCACCCTAAATAGTCTCAAGAGATCCTCATGCATCAGACATGAAACATAATGATGATTCCAAGCCAGTCTGTATTTGGTGCACAAAATTCCACTGACTTTTTGAAAAAGCTGAAAAAATCCACCATAAATTTGCACTAATTTGGCTGATCCACCATCATCATTTGACCCATTTTTCCACCGAAAATTAATGGTTATATAGGATTAAATGGCTAAAAATGATAAAAATCCACCGACTTTAGTCACTTTACCAGAATATTATTTTCAATGGAGAAAGATTCCACTGACAAGTCGGTGGGATTTACCATGAAATACAGACTGGATTCCAAATGTAACATCTTCACTAGGAAGTCAAATTTTTCTTTTACAGTATCTTAAATGTGGTGACCTTGATCCATTTTCTCACTAAATTGGCGACTTCCCAACCTCACTTTAAAACATGGCTGGCAGACTGGTATTAGAATGCCTGGCTTCCTGCATACCACTCTGGAAAATACCATGGGTTAACAGATGAAATATCAGTGGAGCTATCGCAGAGTACCTCTGTCGATGGCACTACAACCCTCAGGCTTGTCATCATCTTGGTTTGGGACAGTTCAGAGTCGTCACACTCATTGTAATGACAGACAGGTACCCTGTGCATTCTAACTCCAACAAAAGTTCAAATTTGTTTCAGATATATAAGGCTGTACATCAGCCATGTTCCTCAGTTACATTCGACTCTTCATGGAGTCAACATCTTGGTGTCATCAACCTCTCTGGTTGATTGTTTATGTGCAGTGTTTAGTGAATTGTTTACAGTTTGTACACTATTAAGGTTAATCTTGAATTCACTTATTGATAATTCAGAGTTGAATTTTTATCTTAAGTTTATAGAAAATCTGTTTAATAACCTTAATTATTCTGAGTTTAGACACTGCTTACTCTTTGTTTTCTATCCGTCCTAAGGGGAGAATGTGTTTTACTGAATTACCTTGCCTTATGCATGGTTTTCATTTAACATTTTCTCCTGGTGAGATAACTTATAGACTCACCATATATCTTTTGGGGGCCTAGGATAGTCTTTCGAGACCTTGACCCTAGGGTACACTACCAATTGATATATCTTTTTGTCTTTTGGGGAGAGAGAGGATTTATGAATTCACTGGCTTCCAGCTCTTGTTTTCATTTAATTCTTTTCCTGGTGAGATAACTTAAAGACTCTCCATATGATATTTGGTGTTTAAAACTCGCCAATTCACATATCCTTCCATCCTAAACGAGTGTTCTCCGAGCCTAGCTCCGCAATGTCACTCGCATGGATGAAGAACCTTGTCTATAATTGTCCTTGGCGGAGACGAGACTTGAGTTACTTACATTGACCTTATTGTACACCTCGACCTTGGGGACCAAAACCAGGTTACCCTCGTCGTTGGTGGGGATCCCTGCTCTTTCCGAAAGGTGTCATTGAGTGGGGTGATATGAATGGAAATTCAAAATCAAATTCTGGAGTTTTCCCTTAAGGTTGCTCCAGGATACATTGGGGGAGAGAGGATTTTTGGAATTCACTGGCTCACAGCCTTTGTTTTCATTTAATTTTCTTTCCTGGTGAGATAACTTAAAGACTCACCATATGACTTTTGGGGTCTTGAAGACCACCAATTGACATGTCCTTCCATCCTAAACAAGTTTCTCTGAGCCTAGCTCCGCAATGTCACTCGCATGGATGAAGAACCCTGTCTATAATTGTTCTTGGTGACCCTAGACTTGAGTTATTTACTGGGCCTAGACCCTATTGTACACCTCAACCTTGGGGACCAAATCCAGGTTACCCTCGGCCTTGGTGGAGATCCCTGCTCTTTCCGAAAGGTGTCATCGAGTGGAGTGATAATGAATTGACTGGCTATAACTTAAATTCTGGAGTATTCCCATAAGGTTTCTCCAGGGTACAAGCTCAAGGATTTTTTTCTATTTTTTGGTCCCATCCACATAGTGGTTCTGGGATTTGAAAATATTTTTTCCTCTTTCTCACCCCTGAGAAAAAGAAAAATAAAAGCCAAAAATAAGGAAAAGACAAAATAAAGTCTGAAAAAAGACAAAATAAAGTCTGAAAAAAGACAAAATAAAGTCTGAAAAAAGACAAAATAAAGTCAGAAAAAAGACAAAATAAAGTCAGAAAAAAAGACAAAATAAAGTCAGAAAAAAGACAAAATAAAGTCAGAAAAAAGACAAAATAAAGTCAGAAAAATGACAAAATAAAGTCAGAAAAATGACAAAATAAAGTCAGAAAAATGACAAAATAAAGTCTGAAAAAAGACAAAATAAAGTCTGAAAAAAGACAAAATAAAGTCGGAAAAATGACAAAATAAAGTCGGAAAAATGACAAAATAAAGTCAGAAAAATGACAAAAATAAAGTCAGAAAAAGTCAGGAAAAGACAAAAAAATGTCTTAACTCTGATATGAAAATTTCCAGAGTTTTTTCATAAATCATGTATTTTGAATACTCTGAGACTGAAAGAATAATCTCTTCTTTTTCACACTTACAAGTTGTGAAAAAGTTGTAAATAGCCAAGACAATCTGAACTAAAAAGTTGTTTTATTTGGTCCCATCCACATAGCTGGCTCTGGGACTTTGTATAAATTTTGTATAAATTTTGTTTTCTTATATTTGAGATAGGATAAATCAGAATATATGCGGCAGATACAAATGCTAGTGCATATTCTTTTATAAATTTGTCTAATGTCTTTCCTTTTTCCTTCGGCAGAATTAATTAATTCTAAAGAGCATTATGTCTGTGGTTGTGAAAATTAAGAAATGCAAGAATTGTGAAAAGGTGAAAAACTCCCATGCACAATGTTTAAGATGTGCAAGCTGCTGGAGAAGGAAGCTCTTCCAGCCAACAAGCTGTGCACATTGTCTACAGATGTTTGAAGAAGCCACATCTTCAATAGCCTCGGAGGCTAGGGGAGCGGCACGGGAGAATTTCATCGACTGGGTGACTTCTCTTTCTAGAGCCAGAGCTAAGAGCAAGCTTGTAGGACCCACAGTTCCAGCGATCTGGCCTTCCATTTTGATCAGGGACCAGTTTACCAGGGACTGGTGTCAAGGTTTAGCAGAGTTCCCAATTGGGTTGGAAATTCTTCACAGAGTAGCCTCATCTTCTTCAGATCGATCCTTTTCGGAACCTCAATCTTCTCAAAAGCGGAAAACAGAGGAGCATTGTGAAGGAGAGAGAAAGAGATGCCATACCGCTCAAAAGGGGTCACCACGTGTCACTGCTGTGCCCGTTGAAGCGAGGGAAATAGAGATTCAATCTCCAGGAATCATTTCTCCAGTAGGGATGGAGTTTGATAATATTATTGCAACTCATAATGAAGGTGACAACTTGAATTTGCAGAACTCTGATTGGTTGTTTGAAGAACCGGATCTTGACGTATGTTCTGTCCCTCCTGATACCTTCAGGGCTGAGTTCCAGGTCCCTAGGTCTACAGGAAAGGATTGGAAATCCTTCATGCAGCAGGAGATAGCTGGATCGCAAGCACCAATGCAAGCTTCGATTACGGCTTTATCACAGTCCATCTCAGCCATACAGTCCTCACTGGAGAATCTAGCATCAGGAGTGACTAACCAACAGCTTCCAGGACCCTGTAGGACGAGACAAGATCTCTTGCCTGAAGAAATTGTCCCTGAATTTTCTGGCACGTCTGGTTCTTGTTATAACCAATATGAAAAGTCTTCCAATGACGATGACTCGGATGATGAGTCACACAGTGACGGTTGGTCCTCTCCTTTAAATCAAGGAATAAACAAGTCTCGTAGAGGCTTTGTTTCTCCGGCTATGCAGACAAACCAGGCTCCTTCCATAACTTCTGGTGCGGAAAGATTGACTGAAATTAGCGAGGTGCCCTCGATGGTTCATTTAGATCTCCCAAGATATTCAGGAACTCCTGAGGCTCCAGAGTTCGCTGAGATAACTAGAAATCAAGTTGTCCATCCCCCTGCTATCATCGCTGCATCTCTCGCTCCAGCCTCAAGAATTGACACAGCAGAGTCACAGAACTCGTCGTCTATGAGCCATAAAAACTCCGGAAGAGGGTTAACAGAACTGGTACCTATTACTGAGATGTGGTTCCAGGTTCCTTTTCACGCTAGTGCGGATTCGGAGACAGGTTTATTGGTGGTTGGAGATTATACCTTCGGACCCTCAGATGTCGTTCTCGGCATAAGAAATAACAAATGCGTTTTTAAACCATTAAGTTACGGGAATGAAGATCTTCACTCCCTCGTTTCACAGTCAACACCCTATGTTACACCAAAGAGGATTCCTTCCAAGGCCCAGCCCTTTGAGGCTCTAGCGGCACCTATTCAATCAGGACGCGTTAGAACTTCAGTGGGCTAGGCACTGGGAGAGGAATCTAGATCTCTGGGTTTCTCCTTTTCTGAGAGGTGTAAATCTCTCCTAGGGATGAGTAAGACTGTGCCGTTTCTTCCCACATTTGATCTTAAAATGGAGGGTCTAGACAAGGAAACTAAGAGTTTTGTGGAATGCATGAAGGCTCCTCGATTACCAGCTAAAGCCGCTAAGTTGTCGGGCCCTCTTGAAGGAGGCACGTCAGGTCTTAAAAAGGAATGGGTAGAGAAGGATTTTGCTTTGAGAGAAGCCTTGTTCTCTCAAAGTGTGGCCTTCAAGAGCTTAGAAGTCTGTTGCTCCCTCGTAGAACCAGAAAACATGAAAGATTTCAAATCCTTGGACGAGGCATACACCCACTTCTCCTTGGTTCGAAATGCTATGAAAGCAACCACCTCCCTTTTTGAACCATCTATTCGCAGTCTGGCACAGCGTTTTGCCGATGGTAGGAAGGGCATCCGATCCGAAATCTGTAGACCTATCAGGACAGAATCTATCTCGTCTATTCTGATAGAGGCTGACCCTTTCTCTTCTTCTCTTTGGTCTAAAGAAACTGAGGAGAAAGCCATTTCTGCTTCGAGACAAGCTAAAATTGACGGTACCTGGAAGGTGGGAAGACCTTCCAGTCAGAGATCTTCCTCCCGCCCTTACGGAACTGCCTTCGTTTCAGGAAGTCAGGAGACTGCCGTGATTCCTCCAAGAGGACGAGGCATAGGTTCTTCACAGTCAGGCTATCTTCCAGCGACAGCTAGAGCCAGCCGGCCTCAGAGTAGAGGATATGCTCATCCTAGAGCCCAGAACAATTCTAGGAATCGTACGTCATCGAACAGGAACCCCTCGTCTAGAGGTTTTCCTTCTTCTAGAGGAGAATTCTCTTTTAGAGGACGGGCCACAGGGAATCGTGATCATTCAGAGGTTGGTCCTCATCAAACGCAGAGATTTTCTCAGTTCAGACCTTCTGGGACTAGTTCGACTTTTCGTGGATATAGAGGAAGTACATCTCAATATAGATCCAGAGCAGGAGGAGCAAGAGGTAGGACGGGCTCATCCTGACTATCGGATCGGTGCGAGGTTACGACACTTTGCCGGCAAATGGAAGGAGGCCTCTCGCTGGCAAAGAAACATTATACAACGAGGAATAACTTGGAAGTGGGAGTCTTCAACTCCAACTTTGCAAAAACCAAAATATTCAAAGATACAAGACAAGTTGTCCTCTCTAGTAAAGAAGTTCAGAGAACAGGACGTGATCATAAGATCCTCAGAAAACCCTTGTTTTCAGTCAAGGATTTTTGGGGTTCCCAAGTCAGACGGAAGTTTACGTCTAATTCTCGACTTGAAGGAACTAAATCTTTTCATACGCAAACCGAAGTTCAAGATGTGCAATCACGTAACCTTGAGGGAAACCCTGCCTTTGGGTGCCTGGATGGCAAAGTTGGATATAAAGGACGCTTACCTTCATGTTCCAGTACATCCCCGAATGCAGAAATACCTTACCTTCTCACACGGAAAAGACCTGTATCGATTCCAAGCCCTACCCTTTGGACTCTCTTCAGCTCCTTACATCTTCACTCGCCTGATGGAGTTCCCTCTTCGGAAAGTAAGACAACAGGGAGTAAGAGCATTAGCGTACCTGGACGATTGGATTATTTGGGCAGAATCTCCAGTAGAACTAAAGCTATCCATAAGGATTTGCCTGTCGACTCTTCAAGAAATAGGTTTCTGCATAAATATGGAGAAGTCAGAGCTATTACCAACACAGGATCTCGTTTGGTTGGGAGTACGTTGGCGAACAGACTTAGGCCAGTTAGCCCTACCAAGGGAGATGATTTTGAAAATCACCTCAAGAGCCCAAACTGTGATGGAGAGGCAGACGAGTTCTCTACGTCATCTAGAGGAGATTCAAGGTCTTATGGCCTTTGCAGGGCAGATACTTTATTGGGGAAAGTTTCAAGCACACCAATTCATCCGGCTAGTAGCCAGAATCAACAGGGCGGACCGCGATTGTTCAAGAGAGATTCAACCCGAACTCAGCGAAGCCCTGAGTTGGTGGACCAACCCTCTGAACCTTTCAACATATGCGAAATTCAGGACGAAAGAGCCTTCCATCCTTCTGTGGACAGATGCCTCAAATGCAGGGTATGGAGCCCACACAGGAGACGGTTCTTTTCTACAGGGCCTTTGGTCACCGTGGGAGAGAACTCGACATATAAATGTCAAAGAACTATTGGCGGTCCTCTTCACACTAGAATCGGGATTGATTCCGGAGGAAGCAGTGATTGCTCTCTCCACAGACAATCAACCTGCTTTTTACTGCCTGAGGAACCAAGGATCGAGAAGATCTCAGGATCTAGACGAGGTCATGAGGAAGCTAAAGAAGGTATTGGTGGCCAAAAGAATGACACTGACATGCCATTACATTCCAGGACCGCTGAACGCAACAGCAGATGCCTTGTCAAGGGACAAACCAGCTCCTACAGAGTGGACATTAACGTCTCGAGCTTTTCTGAGGATCCAGGAGATATTCGGACCTCTACAGGTGGATCTGATGGCGACACCTCACAATACAATGTTGCCGTACTTCATAAGTCCGTACGAACACCCAGATGCCCAAGCAACGAACTTCTTTGTGACAGATCTTCGGAGATGGGAGAGGGTGTATGTCTTTCCTCCAGCCCGACAGATTTTGAGGGTTTTAGTGCGATTGAGGGAAATCAAGGCTCACGGCGTGATTGTCGCGCCCTGGTACCCAAACCAACCCTGGTTCAATCTGTTGTCAGAGATGACAGTCAGGACTCTAATGATTCGGGATCCTCCGTTCCAGTGGGTCCAAGGGAGGAGGGTGGAGAACGTGTTCGGCAGTTCCTCTCCTCTTCTCGCATGGAGTTTTTAAGGAACTGTTACGAACAGAGATGTGGCACTGAGGTTGCCAACCGTTTAGGAACTGCTTTCAGAGAGTCTACATCAAGACAGCAGGAGGTAGCTTGGCGCCGTCTACAAAACTGGTTTAGGGAAAACGAATTCCAGACACTCTCTCAAGCTCATGTATTACAGTTTTTGGAGGAGTCATTCCAGAGTGGTCTGGCTTGCCGCACCGTCCTGGCTTACAGAGGAGCCATCGCCAGACCCCTCAGACTAGGATTCAACATAGATGTATCCTCAGAGGATTTTCGCTTGTTAAGCAGAGCGCAATTCCTAGCAAAACCTCCTCGAAGACGTAACATACCTCAATGGAACTTATCTACAGTCCTGCAGAGATTCAAGGGGGAAGAATTTGATAACCAGCCTGCGACACTTGAATGTCTGTTGGAGAAAACCCTTTTCCTTACAGCCCTAGCCACTGCTAATAGAGCTTCAGAGCTTGCTGCTATGTTTAGACCAGGAGTGGTTTTCTACAGGAATAGACAGGAGGTGATTATACCGGTAAGGCCGGGTTTTCTGTATAAAAACCAACGGGAATCTAGATCACCACCTAATATTTCCTTCAAGGAGTTGAGTGTAAATGGACGAACGCATCAACTATGTCCTGTGAAGGCAATATCTACCTACCTTATGAAGACACAAGATACGGGAGAGGATGGGTTATTTCTTCACCCTATCTCTGGAAGGAAACTACAGACGTCAAGTATTTCTTCGTGGTTATGCAGGAGTATCGAGACTGCCTGCCCCAACTCCCTACCTAAGGCCCACGACGTTCGGAAGCATTCAACATCCTTAGCTTGGTGCAGAGGAGTTCCTCCAGCCGATATTGTGAAAGCGGCTTTCTGGTCCTCCTCTCAAATTTTCATTTCTCATTACCTTAACCCTGACTTAGGCAACCCACCTTGCAGAGTAATTGGAGAAAACCTTTAAAACTGTTGTTGCAAAAAAAAAAAAAAAAAAAATTATAATAATAATGAATACTTACATCATTAAGATGTAAAAAAAAAAAAAAAAAAAAAAAAAAAAAAAAATTGTAAACCTACTTGAGTTGTCCCAAGTGACTCACTCTTGTCAAGTGTTCAAAGATTGTATCGCTGCGGCTTTACACTTGCCAATTGAACGGCGAGGGTAATTTTTAATATCTTTCTTATGGGCACTTCTCGGTTTGGTCCTAGGAGGTCTTGCAACCCCTCCCTGTTTCACTGTGGGTATTAGCAGTGCAATCGACAGAGGTACTCTGCGATAGCTCCACTGATATTGGCAAAGTGTTGCAACTATCAATATATCAGTGGAGTGAAGCAGAGTACCTCTGGAGAACAATTTTTTCCCAGTAGCTCCCTTTGTTGCTTCGACCGTTAATCAGATGTTTGAATCGGCGAATGTAACTGAGGAACATGGCTGATGTACAGCCTTATATATCTGAAACAAATTTGAACTTTTGTTGGAGTTAGAATGCACAGGGTACCTGTCTGTCATTACAATGAGTGTGACGACTCTGAACTGTCCCAAACCAAGATGATGACAAGCCTGAGGGTTGTAGTGCCATCGACAGAGGTACTCTGCTTCACTCCACTGATATATTGATAGTTGCAACACTTTGCCATTTTAGAGGCTAAATGCTGCGGATTATACAATTCCCATTAATTTATTACTGTATTTTAAGGTTTGCTAAACTCTAATAGAGTTATTAATCCATCAAAAAAGACAACTTTTTCCAGCGTGGCATGCATATCAAAAGATTTATAGCAAGCATGAAAGAAAGATTGAATTGGTTAACATGGATATGTATCATTGTATGGGAGACAGTCTGTATTTGGTGCACAAAATTCTACTGACTTTTTGAAAAAGCTGAAAAAATCCACCATAAATTTGCACTAATTTGGCTGATCCACCATCATTTGACCCATTTTTCCACCGAAAATGAATGGTAACATAGGAAGAAATAGCTAAATATCTGCCGACTTTACCAGAATATTATTTTCAATGGAGAAAATGAAATACAGACTGGTATGGGAGTGCACATGTCACGCGCGTTTGAGTGATCTGCAATATCCCTAGTTTAAGAGTATGTACCAAGTCACCGATTAATTGTCGACTTGAAATTTGTTTAAAAAATTTTTCTTTCTGTGCGAATAATTTTTAATTTCCTCCTATATTCACATGTATTTTACTGAGACCTGAAGATGAAATAGAGGATTTATTAGAGAACAGTTTCCCAGTTTCTGCAGTTTGGCTAATGAGCACTTTAATTAGATTTAAAATTAAAATTGGCAAGTCAACTTTAACTATATAAGTTTGAACAACATTTTGCTTTGTTGAAATGTAAACAAATTATTTTCCCGCCATTTTGATATGGCACGATGTATATCAGTTCAGTGTTCATGTAAACAAATTAAGGTGCATTCATGATACAATTATTTTAATCTTGTGTTATGATGTCACGGACTCACAGTATGCATCTCTGTGATTCAGTGATTGGCTGGTAGCCTGGTATCAGTTGTAAGCCTTTCTCTGATTGGCTGATACTCTCTCAATTATTTACCTAATATATGTATATATATATTAAGGTATTTACTTTTGATAATTAGGTATTGACGACTGTCTACTTTCGAAATTGCAATTAAGGCGATTGGCGACTGCATTACTAATATTTGTTGACTTATTTTTGAAAAAAAAGATATATTGGCGACTCAAAGAACATTCTCTGAAACTAGGGCAATATCGACTGATTTCGCTGCGCAATCTGTTGATCAATAGTTTGCGCAGCCATCGATCGATAGCGCAACCATCGATCGTTTCCTGCCAGATTGTATTTGGTGGTAAATTCCAATGATATGTTGGGAGATATTCAATTTCTCTAATAAAAAAATTCTTGCGATAGTTAGTAATAATACTGTGAGTGTGAGTCTGTGATAACTGATACATAGCTAATGATTGGTAGGTAGGTATGACCATATGACTTTAGTCTTCTTATATTATTTTGGATTTGATCTACTACCTAACTAGGCTAACTTTGCTCCAGTCTGTATTTGGTTAAAGTATATTATTTCTGATAAATATATTATATTATTTTGGATGGCTAAATAATATTATTTTCCAGTCTGCGTAATATGGGAGATATTTGGGAGTTTCTCTAGGCTACGAACAATTTTGAATTAAATTCTACGTTTACATTAATTTTGCTACGAACACTGTTGAACTTATCCCTATATTTACATTAGCTAATTTTTACTGTGAACAAAAAAAGAGAGATCTCTATGATTCTACGAACAGTTGACCAGTTTCTGTATACTGGATTATTTTAGATGACGAAAATATATTATTTTGGATGACTAAATTATATTATTTTGAATGACTAAATTACATTATTTTGAATGACTAAATTACATTATTTTGAATGACTAAATTAAATTATTTTGGATGACTAAATTAAATTATTTTGGATGACTAAATTACATTATTTTGGATGACTGAATTATATCATTTTCGATGACTGAATTATATCATTTTCGATGACTGAATTATATTTGGATGACTGGATAAATTTGTGCTTTTGGTCCGCCTCTGATTTTTGACACTTTAAATGGGTAAAAGGAGCTATTTCAATAAGTTTCTCATGAATACCATTTGTTGTGGAAATGCTTTGTTTTCGAGATATAGCGCAATTAAGTTTCAGGTAGGAATAACATTAGGTTTCAGATAACACTGGGCTTTTCTGCCTTTAAAGTGTTTGTGACATGAAATCTTAGTGACATGAAACTGTTTATGTAGTACCCTGTATTTGCTAGAGTGTCATACTGCACACTTCATAATTATCTAATGACCTGGCAGGAGGCGGCACCTTCCCAAATATATAAATAAACTGCAAATGTACCTTTCCATACCCACAAACTTAACCTAACCAATTGTAAACTTAATTGCGATATATCTTGAAAACGAAGAGTTTCAACAACAAATGGTATTTGTAAAAACATCTAATAATGGCTCCTTTTACCTATATATAATATAAGTATCAAAATATAGAAAATCTGAGACAGACCTAAAGCCCAAATTTATCAATGACTGAATTATATTATTATGGATGACTAGTTATATTATTTTTTATGCCTAGCTATAAATTATAGCTATTAGCTATTTTGGATGAATAAATGATATCATTCAGGATTAATAAATTATATTATTAAATTAGCTAGTTGATTATAATAGTGTATAATAATACCTTTAATATTATAATATATAAAAAATATTGCTATATAATATAGCTATATAATAAGTAGCTATGTACCAAAATTTCGGAAAAGTTTGATGAATCGCCCCAGTCTATGCTTATTCTAATTTGCCTCCTTCTCAGGTTTCTCAGAAATGTTCAAGGAAGTAGATACAGTAGGAAATTTAGAATTGTTTGGACATAATATATTAAATATTTTCCATATTCTTCTGATTGGTTTTGTTGACTATTCAAAGATTCCTGGTTCCATGTAAATCCTGTCATTTTACTAGGTAGCTATACATTTTTCATTTCAAATAAAGTGAATCCAAAATATTAAGCCACTGAAAAATATCCATATTTATTATAACTATTCCATTACAGTTAGGTATAACAACTATCTTTTGTTTCTCATATTTTCTATGGAAGTAACTACAGAAACTGGCTTTATAATTTTGTCATTAAAGGGTTCTCCTAAACTACTTAGTGTTGCAACAGATTTCATTGTGTATCAAATTTTCATAGAAATATATAGATAAATCTGTGTGTTCATTCATTAATTGTCTTCATTTACTCTTCAATCATTACTCTTAGTCTATATCCCTCTGCTTTAGAACCATTGATAAGTGAAGAATTGATGATAGATGTTCATTTATTATGTAATAATATATGTTGGTGTTTAATTGATTTGTTCTGGTATGATGGGTATTGATGTTGTAGCCGTAGCAATATTTACTTTTAGAAACTTCACTATAACTGTTTTCATTCCTTTTCAGAACTCATAATTTCATTCATTAACATAACGTAATAAACGCATGTAATCAACTTCATTATCTGTCCATCCTCTTAACGCCGTGTCTTCACCAACTGAGTGAGTGTCTTTTGTCCTTGATTCATATATTTAGTTAGCTATTAGTTACTCTTGTTTATCTGTCATTCATTTATGTTTTTGCTTATTTGTGTTATATGATTTAAGTATTCATTATGATTTCATTATTATTTGTGGCTTATACGTCGAGACAGGTCAGTACGCCAAATAGCCGGATAGTGCGCTAAGTAGTATTGTTTTCCATGTATTAGTCTCCTATTTAGCCATTTTAATTGACGAGTTGGCAACCTTCCCATTGTTTACATGCCAGAGGTACGATTACCAGATCTCAAACTGTTGGTGCTATCACAACAAAGCTTCATTCCGGCTTCAGATCTCGTTGCGCTAAGACGTGCTCCTGTCTGTGTGTTCCTCCCACTAGCCTTCCAGCTTAGCCCCTAGGCTAGATGACAGTCGAGCTTTAGATTATTTACGAGGTCTGGAGCATTAGTACGCCATAATTATGCAGCCCCTTGCGGGTATTAGGTATTCCTTTCATTTGGAATTTAATGAAATTCTACGCTACGCTACGTAGCTGTCCTCTCTGTAATATTCACGTTTGAATGCTTTATGCTTCATAACGTAACAGATGGAGTGAATTATGAAATTCTACGCTACGCTACGTAGCTGTCCTCTCTGTAATATTCATGTTTGAATGCTTTATGCTTCATAACGTAACAGATGGAGTGAATTATGAAATTCTACGCTACGCTACGTAGCTGTCCTCTCTGTAATATTCATGTTTGAATGCTTTATGCTTCATAACGTAACAGATGGAGTGAATTATGAAATTCTACGCTACGCTACGTAGCTGTCCTCTCTGTAATATTCATGTTTGAATGCTTTATGCTTCATAACGTAACAGATGGAGTGAATTATGAAATTCTACGCTACGCTACGTAGCTGTCCTCTCTGTAATATTCATGTTTGAATGCTTTATGCTTCATAACGTAACAGATGGAGTGAATTATGAAATTCTACGCTACGCTACGTAGCTGTCCTCTCTGTAATATTCATGTTTGAATGCTTTATGCTTCATAACGTAACAGATGGAGTGAATTATGAAATTCTACGCTACGCTACGTAGCTGTCCTCTCTGTAATATTCACGTTTGAATGCTTTATGCTTCATAACGTAACAGATGCGAGTGAAGTATGAAATTCTACGCTACGCTACGTAGCTGTCCTCTCTGTAATAGTTATGTTTGAAGGTTTTATGCTTCATAACGTAACATTTGGAGTGAATTATGAAATCCTACGCTGTGCTACGCTACACAGTTCTACGCTTCGTAGCTGTCCTCTCTGTAATATTCACGTTTGAATGCCTTATGCTTCATAACGTAACAGATGCGAGTGAAGTATGAAATTCTACGCTACGCTACGTAGCTGTCCTCTCTGTAATAGTTACGTTTGAAGATTTTATACTTCATAACGTAACATTTGGAGTGAATCATGAAATTCTACGCTGTGCTACGCTACACAGTTATACGCTTCGTAGCTGTCTTCTCTGTAATATTCACGTTTGAATGCTTTATGCTTCATAACGTAACAGACAGTGAATTATGGAATTCTACGCTATGCAGTTCTACGCTACGCTTCGTAGCTGTCTTCTCTGTAATATTCACGTTTGAATGCTTTATGCTTCATAACGTAACAGATGGAGTGAATTATGGAATTCTACGCTATGCAGTTCTACGCTACGCTACGTAGATGTCCTCTCTGTAATAGTCACGTTTGAATGCTTTGTTTCATAACGTAACAGATGGAGTGAGTTATGAAATTCTACGCTTCGTAGCTGTCCTCTGTAATTTTCACGTTTGAATGCTTTATTTTTCATTTCGTAACAGATGGAGTGAATCATGAAATTTTACGCTACGCTGTTCTGTTTTACGCTACGTAGCTTAAACCTCTGTAGTATTCACGTTTAAGTGTTTTATGCCTCTGAACGATCTATACACATACGAGTATATCATGAACTGCTACACATCTGACTTCTATCTACTTTTACGATAGAGAGCGTAGCTTAATTATTATTTCTCAATATCATTCATATAATTGACTTGATTTTGACTAAGTTGGCTGATTCGGTTATCGAAGTTAAAAACCCTTGTGGTACTGGTGTTTGTGGTTCACCAGCAGACTAAGTCTGACGTCCCACAGTTAACCTTGAATCTTAAACCAACTTAGGCGGAGACAACAAAATCGTTTGAACCTTATTGACTACGATAATTTTATGTCCAATTAGACATTTTCAAATAATTCTCAAAAATTATTTCGTTTCAGAAATAATGTCTAGAAATTATATAAATAGGTGCAAATGCACAAAATGGTTTTCCAAATTCAAGCATTTCTAGCGGTTTGGACCATCCATGTTCCAGTTGCTGCAAATGCATTGATGAGATGAAACTATACGATCCACGACCCTGCGTAGTCTGTACAGCATGGCTGGATGACATCAGGAGCCAAGGGGAAACGGCACGAAGTTCCACCAAAGAGTGGAAAAAATGGCAAAGCACTATGGTCAGAAAATTCAAAAATGCTAGATCAGAGTCTTACAGAGACAGGAGGTCATTTGTTTGGAGGGACAAAGATGTAGAGAAGGAATATGCTCATGGCCTTATGAAAGAAATTCCTTGCTCTCAAGCTTCTAGCTCCCAAGAATCTACTCCTTATAAAAGAACAACACCAAGCTATGATGCCTCAAGAAAAATCTCTTCATCAGACACATCAGTGCAGTTGAATTGGGTGACCGAAACTTCATCTTTCAGGTCGGACCCTCTCCAAGAGATTGGCCAGCCTTCCGTAACTGATGGTAAAGAAGTTGCGGTGCCACCAGCACAGTTACCTGAACTCTCTGACATAATACACGAGAATACTATGGTACAACCAGGGCCATCATCCATGCAAAACTCATTTGATGGGTTCAACATTCCACCAGTGACACAGCTTGAAGATGGACAAGATGTTGCTATGACAACAGATGTATCTTCACCGCTAAGAAAACGTAGTAAAAGAGATGCAAATCAAGAGAGAGAACTCATGGCTCAGGCAACTGTGAAGTCAGTACTGGAAGCACTGAACGAGAAAGGCATGTTCAAAGCCTTTGATTATATTGCACAGAATATGCCGGAAGCTCTTTTAGAAACTAGAGGTCTAGATCAACCCGAAAACATTACATCTCCCTCAAACCTAATGGAAGAAGGAAATAGTTCTCCTTTTCTCTATGATGATGATGATGAGGAGGAGGAAGAAGAGATCATTCCTCCTGGTCAAGCTACACCTTCTTATATAGGTGTCCAGGAAAGGGTCATTGTAGATGAACCTATAGTGATCTCAGATTCTGACAGTGACGATGTCTTTACCGAGGCACCTCTGGGCCTTTCAAGTTCACATCCATGTCATAGAGCAGCTAAGATCCGGTTAGCACAGATGAAATCATCTCGTTCTGATGAAACCGGCATTTATAGAGATAATAGGTTGGATACGCATTCGGCAGACCTCGCATACTACGTATCAGACACTGTGCAATACACTATGATGAACGATATTCCTGTCCTTACTACCAACCTACAAGATTATTCCGCGGTTGCTTTACCAGTAGATCAATCTACGGTTAAAGTTTGCAAAGATGGAAGCAGTATTGCTTACTACATAAAGGCCTCAGGGCCTAACATTCATCCCATATTCAGGCCATTCATCATTAAAGGAACTACGTCACCTCCAAAGTGTTCAAGCTATGAGAAGAAAAATGTTGCCATATCTCGGGAAATAAGAGCCTTATTCACTTCGAAGATCAAAGGGATTGTACATGTACAACCTAAAGATGCATCTTCACACAATTGGCTGACATCGAGCATCTCTGGCTGGAAGTATATCCAGGAGGTAGAGGAAATTCTGCTCGTAAAAGGGACTGTGCCAAAACCGGCAGTACACGTGTTGATTGAGTCCACCAGGTGCAAGGCATCTGACTATTTGAATGCCCCAAAAATACCAATTAAACCCCCAGGTAATCAATTTGAGGAACTTTTCGACCTCCTAAGGAGACATACGAAACATCAACACATTCACGAAGAAGCAGATTTTCGTAAGATGGCCTATACACTGTGGAGTGGTTCCGAGATACAAGACTTAGCCTTAGATTATCTCGGACATATGAAGAAGAATTTTACGGTAGTTAAAGAGGAGAATTCGGTATCCCTTTCTACTGCCTTAACAGGAGTTAGAGAACTCCTTAACATCCCTCTTTCGTCTCTCTCTTCGGTATTCAAGAAGTTGATCGAAATGTCAATGCGAAGAAAAATGGAGATTCGAGAGTTTCTTCTTGGCAAGATGGAACCGTATGAGCTTAGAAATCATCTTCTGAAATCTTCCCTTGCTTGTCCTGGCTTATTTCCGATGGAGACTCTAGAACAAGCACTTCCTATACTTCAAAAAGCTCAAGATGAGAAGAGACTCAAAAATGCAGATGGCTATTTCTACAAAGGTTTTAGAAGGGCCACAACCTCTGGTTATGGACATATTACAGGGAAGCTTACACGCTCTGCCCATCAACAAAGGAATAGACCGGTGCAGGGTTCAACTGCTCGTCAACAGTCCTTTCGCCCGTACCGTAGACACAATAAGCGATCCCAAAGTCTTAGACTACCAGCCATACAGGATATCCTCTCATCCCTCGGGAATAATTGGCCACGACCACCAGGTCACTCCCAAACCAGGTCATCATTCCCGACAAATACCTCTAACAGAGGTAATTTTTCAACACGCAGAGGATCTCAGAGCAGGAGAAACCAGTCAAACAATAACCAAAGAAATTCGAATGACAGGTCTGACAAAGGACCAGGTCAACAAGGCCGAACCAGGCCTTACCGATTCTGAAGTCGGAGCTCGCCTGGCGGTGTTTCCTCAAGAATGGGAGAGAGCCAGTTCCTTTCTATACAACACCGTCAGGAGGGGTTTCCATTGGGAGTGGAAGGGTCCAATACCAGGTCTGCAAATGCCAAGGGGAACACAATCTCAAGATCATCTAGTCCCCTTAATAAAAGATTGGATGGTCAGGAAAGTCATTTATCCAGTAGCCAACCAACCTTGTTTTCTGTCAAGGATTTTTACAGTGCCAAAGAAGGACCAAACACTTCGTTTGATTATAGACCTCAGCAAACTCAACGATTATATAAACTGCCCTCACATAACCTTGGACAATCACAACAGAGCAGCAAAACTAATTTTACCACCAGTTTGGCTTGCAACAATAGACATAAAAGAAGCCTACGTGCACATTCCCATCCGTCAGAACCTTCACCGCTTCCTTGCATTCTCGCTAAAAGGCCAACTGTTTTTCTTTCGCGCTCTTCCCTTTGGTCTCAGTCCAGCTCCCTTCATTTTCACGAAGGTCCTTTCTTGGCCACTTCAAATCCTGAGGGAAAAGGGAGTGCAAGTAATCGCATACTTGGACGACATAATTGTGTGGCATCATCAGAAAGAAACGTTGCTCAAACACATAGATCTTACAATAGCAACTCTAGAGCAATTGGGATTTTTGATAAACAGACCAAAATCAAAGTTGGTACCAACGAGACAGATAACTTGGTTGGGAATAGATTGGTTGGGTCAGACCGGTCAATGGAAAGTAACGACAGACAAAATCGATCGTATCACACAAGCAATCAGACAGTTGGTAGAAAACAGACATTGCACCAGAAGAGAATGGGAAAAGCTATTGGGGGAGATGAATTTTGTCACTCAAGTACACAAATCCCTCAAACTGTTAGTTCGCCCTCTTTGTCATACTTCAAAACTGGCTCCAGCGAGTCAGCGAGACACAATAGTTCAGATACCACCCGCTTGGTTACCTCACCTGCAGGAATGGTTGAATCCAGCAATATGGGAGGAAATACCATATTTCCACAGCCCTTTTCCCAGGCGGATATTATGGACAGATGCATCAGAAACGGGATGGGGAGCTCTCTTAGACGACAACAGGACAGTAACAGGTCATTGGTCGAATGCAGAAAAGCTGAAACACATAAATCTTCTCGAGCTCTCTACAATAAACCTAGCAGTGGTAAACTTCGATATCTCCCAAGCAAATTTAACTGTATTCACAGACAACGAGACCACAAAATTCATTATCAACAAACAGACTGCCAGGTCTCAAACGCTCCAAAGAGAGCTCTGGTCTCTGCTCAAGTCATGCAGACAAAGAGAAATTCACTTACAGGCTTCAAGAATTCCATCCCACCTAAATGTTGTCGCCGACGGACTAAGCAGAGATCTCCCACTCAGCTCAGAATGGCGCCTGCCACTCCAGGCCTTCAACAGGATTCTGAATTGGTCAGGCCCTCTCCAGATAGATCTTATGGCCACACCAATCAACAAGCTACTCCCCAAATTCATCAGCCCCTTTTACCATCCAGCTGCCCTGGCTACAAATGCACTGTCAGTCGATTGGAACGATTACGATGCCTCTTACGTGTTCCCTCCTGTAAACCTAATACCACAGCTTCTTCCCAAACTTCAGAATCAAATGAAGAAACTGGTAATGATGGCTCCTTGGAATCCCAAAGAACCTTGGTTTGCTCCACTACTCGATCTGAGTCAGGCTCATATGGTATTGCAAACCGAAGTGTATCAGGACACAGCCATAGGGAGGACAGTTCACCAATTAGACAAATCCGTACAATGGACCGCATTTCTTTTCTGCGATTCCACCTCCTTCAAAAATATTCAGAAGAAGTAACAGTATCTCTCCTTGCATCGTACAGAGAGTCTTCAACTAAACAACAAGAGGTAGCTTGGAGGAATTTTCAGAAGTGGTTACCTTTGAACACTAACTCTATTACAAAGGCTACAGTTCTTTCCTTCATGCAATATGCCTTTTCCACCTGGTCACTGTCGCCACATACCATTAATTGTTACAAGGCATCCTTGAAGTGGCCATTATTTGAAGCCTTTAGTCTTAATTTGGATGAGGAAGAATTTTCAAGATTAATACGAGGCCTTTTTCATTTACGAAAACTAATGCCTACGTGGGACATTGGAGCAGCTCTCACAAGTTTGGAAAGCGGAGATTGGGACTCATCTTCTATTCAAAATAAATTTTTCAAAGCCCTATTTCTCACAGCTCTAGCATCTGGCAACAGAATATCAGAAATAGCTGCCTTCAGCAGGAAGGGCATTATTCATTCTAATAATTCAATCACCATTCCTATGCACCCAAAATTTCTATACAAGAATCAGACAATGTCAAGAACACCACCTCCAGTTTCTTTTCCCGGAATTCCCGGCAGTATTCTTTGTCCAATTTCGGCAATTCAAGACTACCTGGAAAGCTCAAAACATCTCCCTCATAATGATCGTATTTTCGGTCACCCACGTTCAGGCAAACCTCTCATAGCTGGGCGACTCGGCTACTGGCTAGTTCAAGCAATCAAGAAGTTAGACCAATCCTCACAAGCTCGTCCTCATGATTGTCGAAAACTGGCATATAGTGTTAATTGGGCACGCACTCTTGATATGCAAGAGATTTTAAAACATGGATTTTGGTCCTCACCCCATCCTTTCATTTATAATTACCTCACGGAAGTTCTCCATGCCCTACCACATTTCGTAGCAGCAGGACGCAGCATAAATAGTAACGAATAAGTGGTTTAACCTTTGTTTAATCACGGCTCCTTGAATGTGCTGAAGTTCACGGAGACCATTATTATCGATTCATTAAGGGTTTGTTTCGAATTACCATAACCCTAACTAGCATATCCTACATTAAATGTTATATTATTTGTTATCCTGTTTTCGTTCCATATATATGTTAAATATATAAATATATATGTGTATTGCAAGAATTATCCTATTAGTAAAAGTTGTTGTTCACTTGTCGTTTACCTTACCGTAACAGTTAGTCACAAATTCTAGGGCTATTTGTGTTAATAACAGAAATAATTAATTTCTTCTAAATAGTATAGTGCTCTTCTACATTCTGAAGAAAGATGTTTACTTGCCATCGTGTAAATTTTTACCTACGGCCTTACTTAATTGAGTTATCTCGCTAAATCATTCCAACCACCCATAAGGACCTGACGGCTATCTCAGGCGGCTATTTGGCGTACTGACCTGTCTCGACGTATAAGCCACAAATATACTTATTGAGGAACGAAATTGTTCTATTTGTGGCTTAGTAGGAGAGACAGGTCAGTATCGCTTACCTCCGTCTTCCCCCTTATTTTGCGACAATTTACTTGATCTGAGCCTAGAATGAAGCTTTGTTGTGATAGCACCAACAGTTTGAGATCTGGTAATCGTACCTCTGGCATGTAAACAATGGGAAGGTTGCCAACTCGTCAATTAAAATGGCTAAATAGGAGACTAATACATGGAAAACAATACTACTTAGCGCACTATCCGGCTATTTGGCGTACTGACCTGTCTCTCCTACTAAGCCACAAATAGAACAATTTCGTTCCTCAATAAGTATATTTCTTATTCAATTATGTTTATGCTTTTATTTTGTTCATTTAACTTTACTCTTGTTTTTGTTTCTTTGTAGGGATAACATCCCTCACACCCTTTCTTTTCTCTTGATTATAATTTGTAGAAATACATCTTCTCACCACTGTCTTCTGATTGTCCTCTCTGCATTCCATCTTTCTGCCTAACCTGACCTGTTGCACCATCATAATACTAACCCATTAAATATAAGACTGCTAATCCTCCAACCTAGATCATAAGAACTCAGATTAAGGCAACGACTACATTGGCATCTTCGACGGGATCTAGTTCTTCTGGAGCATAAGACAGTGTACTTCAATAAGGATGGTGGTGGAACAATCCCCACCAATTGGCAGTAAACAAGTCGACAATGGTGCAGAATTGAGGAGTGGTGCAGAGACTGGAGCGATAGCCAAGAAGAAGAAGGACAAGGGGTGTGAGGTGGATGCAAGATTGAGAGAGCCTGACTTGCAGAGCCAGGAAAACCAGTACTCTTTCAAACAAAGACCAAAAAGTAATGGTCCAGATGCTGATAATAATCAAGTCAAACTAACGCTTAACCTCAACACAAAGTTAATTGAGGACGTAATTGGTTTCCAAGCTCTTCTCTGTCAGTTTGGAAATGCAAAAGTTAGAGCTGATTGGGTTAATGGGAAGTTTGGAGAAGAGGAAGACCCAGAACTCCTTCACACACTGGATAGGCTCCGATGGACTCTCTTCCCTCAGTGGTATAGAGGAACAGCCGAAGATGTTCCTAATGATTATTGTACGGCAGCACAGAACATGACGAGAGTTCTCTCCAATAATCAACAGTACTTCTTTCTAGGTGGTGAAGAGACCCGGACTTTCACTTATGAAGGCTGGCACAAAATTTTAAAGAGGTTAGCTGGTAACTGTTACTGGGCAGAAACTCCGTTGGAAGTCAGGTGCACCCACTTTGTGGAACATAATGGTGTTGAGGAACCAGTCGTCAAGAGTGAAGGTGGTCCTTTTTCATTTCCTGGTGTTAGACCAGCCAAAACAACCGGGAAGATAGAGGAAATTGTCCTTTCATCAGATTCATCACTGGAGAGCTGTTCATCTTCTACAGGGGACTCTTCTAGTGATGATGATGCCTTTTCCCACAGTCATCAGAGGAGAAGAAAGGATAGGAGAGAAGTGGTAGTGCCCCCACCATACCATATGAATGGCAAGCAACACCTCAAAGATTATTTGACCTCGTATGAAAGTTACTTCAAATCTAAGTTTAAGGGAAATTCATATGACAAATGTCAACAATTGGAGAACTTTTTACAAGGAGACTTGCTCAATGTGTACACTATCTGTGGTGGTAGACTTCTCAAATATGACAAAATGAAGGACAGATTGTTGAGTTACTACAAGAAGCAAAAGATTGGAAGCAAATCATATTGGAGGAAGGAGTTCGAAAAAGCTACTCCAGGTTTGAATGAAACTTTGGATTTGTTTGGAATGAGGCTCATGGAGCTTGCAGGATCTGCCTATCCAAAGTCACCTAGAGAATGTGCAAAGCAACTTCGCAAGCAATTCCTTTCACAAATTCCAACTAGAGTAGCTGAGAAAATTTGTGACATGGAGAAAGCTATGAAAGCTACAACTGGAGGTCAACAGAAGCACCTCAACTTTGCAGCAATTATGCAACTAGCTGCAGATCTGCAGCCTGAGTTTAATCGTCCTCATACCATAATGTGATCTGACAAAGTTGAAAGACATAGTACTTCAACTGATTGCAAGAGGGATTCACCTGCTAAAGGCAGACAGTTTTGGGCTAAGAATAACTCAAGGCATGGAACTGCTGAGCATCCTGACACTACTGGTGATAAATGGTCAATGTCCCCACCATCACGTCATTGGAGGCCTAAAGGACAGAGATATGGTGGCAATCATCGTGATCAAAATTCTCAAGCTTCTTCAGGTCATCGTAGGTCTCCTGTCCGACAACTTTCCCTGGAGACACCATGGTCAAGAAGACATCCTATGTCATCAGCACAGGACTGGTCACCCGAGACCAGACATCAGCACGATAAGAAAGGTAGGGGAAGGTGCTGCTCTTATTGTGGAAGACAGAACCACAGTGAGGAGAAGTGCTGGAGAGCTAACAAATCATGTCTGATTTGTGGGATGGCTCACATGATGAAAGATTGTCCAAGGTACAATCCTAAGTATGGCAGGACAGAAGATAAGCCGTTAAACTAGGTACTCTCATTTTCAAGGGGAGGAAATTGAGGGTGACATCTGGATCCCCATACCAGTCTGCTATTGCTGACACAACTGAAAAGGAAGAGATACAAATGATTAATATGGATAATACTCTTGCTCCATATAAAATAGTGAATTTTATTAATAAAGAAACTGATAATTGTAATATTTTTAAAATTGATGTTAACGTTAATGAAACAAAAGTTGTAAGTTCTGTAATAGATTCAGGTTCTGTTTATTCCTTGATTTCTGATAAGCTTTCTAAAGAGCTTGAATTAACTGTTGTTCCTAGTGATATTAAATTGAGAGTATTAGGTAATAAGGTTATGTCTACATTAGGTCAAACTGTGTGCTCTTTATGTATTGGTAATACTACTTTTGATAATGTTGATGTACTTGTTTTTCCTGAAAGTTGTGCCATTGGTGGTTCACTGTTTCTGGGTAGTGATTTTTTAAAGGAGAACCTTATTGAGTTAAGTATCAGAGATCGAAAATTAATTAAGCACTTTGGTGATAATGGTTCTATTGAAATTCAATTTGCTGTCTCTGGAAAGGTAGAGAGAACTTTATATAAAGATGTATGTTGCTATGCTGCCCAGAAGGTTAACTTATCTAGTGGTACAACAGTCAGTGTTCCTATCAATTTCAGTGTCCCTTTGGATGATCCAGGTCAGACTTATTATTATTGTGATGATGGAATGGACGAGAAGCTGGCTGGCAGAACTCAAGGACTGTCAGGTATTTTTGGTAAGGATGCGAAACTAGTTCTATGTGTCAGTAATAATGAGTCTACTGTGATACAGGAAGGCCAGACTTTGGGAACTGTATCATCCGTTGTTGAATTACCATCTGATGATGGTGAACCTGTGGGTGATGATGGTGATCATATCGGTAGGATTGAACTCTCAGAGTTGAACGAGAGTCAGCGTATTAAAGTTTTGACTGCATTTAGTAAGGTAACCAAGGTATTTAGTGTGGGAGAGTTTGATTTGGGCCACGCGAATGTAACTGAGCATATAATAAAGTTGTCAGATGACACTCCAATTTATCAACGACCTCGTAGATTCTCTCCTCCTATAGCGGACGAAATAGAACGTCAATGTAACTGAGCATATAATAAAGTTGTCAGATGACACTCCAATTTATCAACGACCTCGTAGATTCTCTCCTCCTATAGCGGACGAAATAGAACGTCACTCACTTGATGTCATTGAACCAAGTATTTCACCTTGGAATTCACCGATTGTTCCAATAATAAAGAAGGGTGGTGGTCTCAGAATGTGTATAGACTATCGTAAACTTAATAAGGTGACAATTCCCGATCGTCATCCAATTCCTAATTTGTCTGATTCCCTATTTGGTTTACATGGCACTACTTTCTTCACTCGATTAGACTTAGTAAAAAGTTACTATCAGATACCTGTGGATGAAGGAAGTAGGAGTTTTACTGCGTTTTCAACACCAAGGAATCATTGGCAGTTTAAACGACTAAGTTTTGGCTTGCGTAACGCACCATCTGCGTTCCAGAGACAGATTCAAGCTGTATTAGGATCTTTCCCTTCTAGTAAAGTCATAGTTTATATTGATGACATATTAATTATGGGTAAAACGTTTAATGATCATCTTGATCTTGTATGTAAAGTCCTTCAGACCCTCGAAACCTACAAATTAAAGATCAATCCTGCGAAATGTGAATTTTTCAAATCTAAAGTGGAATTTCTTGGTCATGAAATCAGTACAAGCGGAATACGAAAGACACCAGAGTATGTCAACAAAATTAGAGATTACCCCAAGCCTAAAACCAAACGTGAATTGCGGGAATTTCTAGGTTTTATTAATTTTCAACGTAAATTTCTCCCTAATTGTTCAGTAATGCAAAGACCATTATCTAGTATTACTAGTGGTAGGAGAAACAAGGAGGTAGTGTGGACAGATGAAATGAACGAAGCATTTGATGCCCTTAAGGCTGCAATGGCTGAAGAAATCGAACTAGCTTATCCAGATTATTCAACCAACGCTGAGAGTTTAGAGTTATGGGTTGATGCTTCCAACTATGGAAGTGGTGCGTATTTGGCACAGAAACAGGGGGAATCGCATAGGGTAATTGGGTTTGCTTCAATGATGTTTTCGGGACCCCAGTTGAACTACTCCACGCTAGATCGTGAGTTATGTGCCTTTTCGATGGGGAATCAAAACATTCAGACCTTTTCTTTATGGCATTCCTTTTATCCTTTATACTGATCATCAGCCATTGGTTCACCTTCACAACATGAAGCTAGTTTGTTCGCGCCTTGCTAGAACCGTAGAAGAGTTATCAGATTATGTATTTGAGATTAGATATGTACCAGGACATCTCAATACTGCAGCTGATGCTCTTTCCAGAATTAACTCTAAGTCTTTACCTGATAATGTTCGTACTGATTCTGTTTCTCTCCCTGAAGGACTTGTAATTGATGGTAGCGCTGCTCCAGGAGGTGGCGACTCAATGTTGATTAGTCTGCATACATGTTTGAGCAGATTGTCACTAAGCAGGGTATTGCCGGAGGCTGTACAAGGGTTAAGGGAGCAACTTGTAGACGAATTAATGAACAATCATGTAAAGTATAAGTTGTCACTTGACCGAATTGGTAGAAAGAACTTGAGATTGATGAGACTCAAAGGTCAGTTACCCTCATATGATTTATTGATGGCCGCTAGCAGACTTTATTCTGTTAGCATACATGTATATTTTTGGTCTGATCATCCTGTTGTCTACCAGTTCGAAGATTGTGATAGGGTAATTCATCTTCAATGCTTGAGTAGTATACATTTTAACCCTCTTATTCAGTTAATTAATTATAAATACCCTAATGTTAAGCTTTGCTCTCTTAGCACTGTTCAGTGTCCAGACATTCCACCTTCTTTTGTAAGAAATAATGATAATGAATGTTATGATTTTGATGATAATGTAAATGCTAACGAAAATATTTCTTTCAGTCGTAACTGTGTTCACGCTGATTGTGTTCTTCCTAGAGTTGATGTACGTATTGGCAGTATCAAGCTGTGTGCTGTCATTGACACTGGTGCTGAAATCAGTCTGGTAGCTGCTTCTGCTCTCGAGAAACTGCGTAATGAGGTTCCCTGTCAGGTAGTCAACAAAAGAGTTTGTGAGATCATTGGATTCTCTGGTCACCGTAAGTTAATAGATCAAACCGTGGGAACATCATTTCGTTTGGGTTCTTGGGAGATGAACAGGCCACATCAGTTTGCTATTGTAGATTCTAATTGTTTTCCTTATTGTTTTTTGCTAGGATGTGATTTTTTGAATGATTTCAACGTAAATATTGATTTTTGTAATAATGTGATGAAGCAGAATGGTAATCCAATAGGTAGTCTTTTAGATAGTAGCAGTGAAATTGAATTAGGTGATACATTAACGATGAAATCTGTGTCCCTTACTTCTCATATAATGAAAGCTAATTTAGTTAATAACGAATTGCGTTTTGAGATAGAGGGTGACTCCTCTACTGTATCTGGACTATCATTGTTTGATGATAGCAACTCTATCAAAGTACTTCAGTCTAGCTGCCCTATCATAAAGGCACTGAATAGAGCTGTCAAGCACAGAACTCCTACTCGATTTTGGTCTAGAAAAATTAAGAATTTTGTTAGGTTTAATGAGAAATTATCAATCGAAAACGGAATATTAATATTCAATGGTCCAAAGCCTGTTGTTGTGGTACCTTTTAAATTTCTTGTTGGAACTATTTTAATTTGTCATAAGGAATTTGCTCATATTGGTAGAGATAAATTGTTGGATTTAGTGAGTGGAATCTTTTGGCATCCCTCTAAGTATAAAATATGTAATGATGTTTGCTCTACATGTATTGAATGTCAAACTGTTAAAGATTTCAGACTTACTGTAACTCCACCAACTCATAAGATCCAATCTAGCTACCCCTTCGAACTGATGGCTGCTGACCTTATCACGTTCCCAAGGACGCAGAGAGGTCATATTGGCTGCCTTATGGTTGTAGACCATTTCTCTAAATGGGTGGCTGCAGTGCCTATTAGGGATAAGAAGAGTAGTACGGTGGTTGCTGCTTTTACTAGTCAGATATTACCTTTCATACCTAGGCTACCTACCAATCTCTTAACTGATAATGGCCCTGAATTTACCTCCACTGAATTTCAAGAGTTTATTGAACGTTTCAGTATGAAACATAAACTAACCACCCCTTATCAACCCACTTCTAATGGGGCTGTAGAACGAGTTAATCGTACTATAAAGAATTTACTTCGTAGTTTAACTGATGAAGGTTTTGAATGGGATAAATCATTGCCTAAGGCTTTGTTAACGTACAATAATAGTGTTCATTCTGAACTATTAATGACTCCTTCAGAGTTCTTATTGAGAAAGTCTCATACTTTTGACACTAATCAAATTATTACCCCTGTGGCTAGCACTTGGAAGCTAGGTAACCCTAAATTTCTTCCCTTTAGAATTGGTCAACAAGTGTTGATGAAGTCACAAATGAAAGGATTTCTGAATTCTAATAAATTTTTGTCTAATTATGAAGGACCATTTGAGGTGGTAGCTGTTAACAGTAATGGTGTAACCTATGAAATAAGGAATAATTCTAATGATTCTATTACTCGAGTTCATCATACTAAATTGAGAATATTAAACCAGCCACCGGACTATATTCTTAATAACCCTCATTATGCCCCTCATAAATCTATGTTTAAGGATACTAACGTTGTTGTTTCCTCAGATACTGATGTTATGGTTGATGTTGGCATGAACTCCCGCTCATTTTTGTCTTGGGATTCTTCCTCTGATGACAACTCTGAATTCTTGGGGTTTGACTCATCTGATGAAGCTCCTGTGTTGGGATCTTTTGCTCAGAGAGACTCACTCACTGGCACGTGTTGCGGATGTCTCTTTGAAAGATCTAGGAATGTAACGGGGGCTTCTGAGGATGTAGTTGAGCTTTCCTTGAATGCTGTGGCTGAGAGGAGTATTCTGGATGAGTTGGAGAATATCGATATTTTGGTTGATAATACTTCTCCTTTATCATGTAGAATTTCTAACGGTTTTGATTGGACTGATTGTGAAGATGAAATATCAGATTGTAGCATAGTTTGGCCATCTCTTGACTCTTCTAAAATGGTTGACCACAGCCACGAGAGTATGGATGACTCTATTGAGTTGATATCTGGATTAGCTAAAGGTCATGTTCAGTTGACTAGTTCTCATGTTATTGTTGGAGATGAGGAACTGAATTTTGAGGGATTTTCTGAGGAGATTACAACCTATGAACGCTCTTCTAATCTTCAACGGGTTTTAAATTCGCCTTCAATGGAGAATTATTCCATTGCTGTTAATTCTGTAGATTTGGAAACTAACAATAGATGTCTGAGATCTCACGGACGAGCTATGGAACTCCCGTGGTGTCAGGGCACTACTGTTAGAAAAAGGAAGTCTAAGAAATCAAATTATGAGTCTGCTTGATGTGTAACTAAATCGAAAATAATTTTAATGCTTATGTATTTCTATATATTCTTTACCTCTCTTAGTGAATTTTTCACAAATAAATTATTTCAGCATTTTCTTTATTTGAGGGGGGAAGAAGGATGTGTATTATTGAGAAAATATTGAAATGTTGCATAGCGTGTGTTATGTTTTAATAAATAAAGTGTGGTATTTTTCTTAATAATGAATGTATTGATTGGTAGCTAGGAGTTTTTTTTAGGTAGTCTTGATATTAATATTTTGTCCTTTGTTTCTCATTTATAAAAACATTTATACCTCAGTTTGGTGGGGAGACATGTAGCCGTAGCAATATTTACTTTTAGAAACTTCACTATAACTGTTTTCATTCCTTTTCAGAACTCATAATTTCATTCATTAACATAACGTAATAAACGCATGTAATCAACTTCATTATCTGTCCATCCTCTTAACGCCGTGTCTTCACCAACTGAGTGAGTGTCTTTTGTCCTTGATTCATATATTTAGTTAGCTATTAGTTACTCTTGTTTATCTGTCATTCATTTATGTTTTTGCTTATTTGTGTTATATGATTTAAGTATTCATTATGATTTCATTATTATTTCTTATTCAATTATGTTTATGCTTTTATTTTGTTCATTTAACTTTACTCTTGTTTTTGTTTCTTTGTAGGGATAACATCCCTCACACCCTTTCTTTTCTCTTGATTATAATTTGTAGAAATACATCTTCTCACCACTGTCTTCTGATTGTCCTCTCTGCATTCCATCTTTCTGCCTAACCTGACCTGTTGCACCATCATAATACTAACCCATTAAATATAAGACTGCTAATCCTCCAACCAAGATCATAAGAACTCAGATTAAGGCAACGACTACAATGTCATAATTTCATCAGTTTCTGTTTGTTTCTTTATAAACTCTAATTTTTTTTATCTTATATATTTCAGGTTAGTCAAGGGTGTTGTGTAAGAGATTAACTTACTAATACTAAAGCTTAAACCTATTTTTACAGCATTTTGTATTAAAATGAATTATATCTCATCAACTTAGAATTCACCAACTTCATACAGCTAGCTAGTTGGAGCATTGTGAATAAGAAATCAAGCCTCAATAATGGTGCTGGCTAGTACAATTGCCAATGGTAGGCGCTACCACAAAATGCTTATTTCTGCAACGATCATCATGGGTGTTCTTACTCTTGTGACTGGACTCTTTATACTTACAATACAAGTAAGTTACTATTTATAATTGTAACTCTAGGTTGCTATGGTGATTAATTCAAATTCCTCCTGCTTATGATCCAATTTATTATCTGGTCATTCTAATTAAGGCAGACCCACTTTAATAAGACCCCGTTTTATAACAGGAAGACTTAAAGGTCTCCACTCTATTTTTTTATTTCTCTATTTATTATAAATACTGATTATAAACCTGCAAACCATTTGAAATTTGGTTCTACAGTTTTGTTATGATATGTAATTTAAGATTTGTTTCCGTTCTTTCTACTACCCCTCTGAATTTTAAGCAAAGAAAAACCCTCATGTCTGATAGGCTACTAGATCCGACAAATTCAAAACAATAACAAAGCTGATTCCAGGATAATGGATTCATTTAAAGAATCCAAGTACCTGATTAAGTTTTTCTTACTAATAATTTTCATAAATCATAACATTTTTCCTATCTAAAGAACTGTTCATTTTAAAACACTGTATTTGAATAGTTATGTACTATGTATATACAAACGAACATACCTACTCAATTATGCGGGCTTTTTCTTCTAATTAATCTCATAATGAAAAAGGGAAATGTGAATATTTCTTATATAATTAATTGTGTTCTTTGATTTTTGTTAATAGAAAATGAAAAGATTGGAGTAACATTGCTAAACTTAAAGCGGGGTCTCCTAAGCTTTAAGTTCTTTTCCAAGTAAATGTGAGGTTCATTTTTTGACTTAAAGTGGGGTCTGCCTGTGTAGCTATTTCCATGACCAGTAATTTGATCCATGGTATTTTGGTCCCTGGTAAATTGACCCCAGGTAATTTGATCCCCGTTATTTAGCTAGCTAATTCTTGGACTTATATTTTGTTAAATTCATCCCTGTATTTTCCATTTCACACTATTTCATATTATTAATTAATTAATTTCATTTTTCATTTTGTTAATTGATTGGCCCTATTTTCCATTTCTTTCAAATCATTCAAATAATAAATTACAAATATGTTTAGCTATGTAAAAAAATTTGGTATCTACAATACAAAATATTTTTCTGATGAATTAGTACCATTATTTTGAAATAAATTATTCCACATTTTGAAATAAATAATGAAATATTTGAAATGAATAAACACAAGTGATTTAGCAAGTAGCTAATTACCTTCGCAGAATGCGGGAAGGTTATATTATTGACGGCATTTTATATTTGTCACCTTGTTATTCGCTTAACTGAAAAAGTATTCAACCAAATTGCCTGAAACGATTGGTCAATGTTCGGTGATCTCCTGGTAGAATTTTGGGAGTGACCCGGTCAATGTCATGGTCATTTATAACTCAAAAAGTATTGAACCATATTGCATGAAACTTTGTGGGACGATTGGTCACTATCCAGTCACCAGTTTATTATATTTTAATAGCAAACGGATAAGCTGCGGCAAAAGTATGCTTTTTACTGAGTGCACGTAACCTAGTTTATTATATAGAGCATAATATCTCATTTTTATTGTCAATTTTTTAGACTTCGATGGAGCAAAATATGTATTTCATTTTATAGCTACAATTTTATTTTAATATAACCAATATCGGTATCTGGGGATCAAATTACTGGAAGTCAAATTACCAGGGATCAAATTTCATAGCTGTAAAAGTAGAATTATATCCAAAATAATATTTAGATATAATTTGTTTGCTCCAGTTTGAAATAATTATTGGTAATAACTAACTGACTTGCTATCTATGCAACAAATTTATCTTCCAGTTTTGATGCGACACAAACATTAATTATTTTGACAATGTTCAAGAATTTTTTTTATAAATTTATTGTTTTTAATTTGTTATTCATTGTTTTTAAAATAAGACTATTAGCTATGTTATTTATTCATAGCTTTCAAGGTTCCACTCATAATAATTTTAATTTTATCTGGCAACTAATGGTGCTTTAGCTTCTCTTAGGACAATTAACTCATCATTTATTAATTTGTTTACTTATTTGTTCATTCTCTTACAGGCTGTTTATGAGGCTTCAATTGGATCCAGTGAAGACATAGTTGAGAAAATTCAGCATCCTAGTCAGTGGCAAAATATTGTAGTAGACTATGAAGGTCAAGAAGCAACTCCCTCAGACCATAAATGTCACCATCACAGTTGCTTTGATGTGTACAGATGTGGTAAAGCACATCGCATTACTGTGTAAGGATATTTTTAGCTACTCTTAGGAAATGATCTAAAATTCTACATGACATTTCATCTGAAATAGCTATAGAAGTTAGCTAACTAAACTTGTGAAACAATAGTCGATACCTTCCATTCCCTAACATTTTATGTTAAATGAAAGTGTTCTCATTTATATGAAAAATAATAGATGACTTAGCTAGCTAAATAGCTATGTCAAATTATTATAAATCTAAATTCACATTTAATGGCTTCTAGAGAGACAGGTGTTGATATAAATTCTACTTAGCTACTCAAGCTAGCTAGCTGTTTGATAACTATTTTGATATAGAGCTATACATATCTTTAGTTACAGCTATAGTCAGTAGCTAGTTTGATATCAAAGAACTTACTTGAAACTTCTATTCCCAGTTACATCTACCCCATGGCTCTCTATGTTGATGAGGATGGAGTTGAAATCAATCCTATTTCCAAAGAGTTTCTGGAGATAATAAATGCTGTTGCTGAGTCTCCATACTACACCTCTAACCCTGAGGAGGCGTGCTTGTTCTTCCCTACCATAGACACTCTCAATGAGAACAACCTCAGGACTGACATTATTGGCAGAGCACTGGCTTCTTTGCCTCAGTGAGATTTATACTTTAATGTTGTTATTTTATCATTAGCTAGTTATGAAGTCATATACTCCACTTTTGAAACTTTCAAATGATTCTGCTTGTTTGAAAAAAACAATAGTTACCTAGCCAAATCATTAATTCATCTTAACTCTATCAGTATTCATTAGCTAGCTATCTAGTGGGATTTTCCAGTTCCATTTTGTACCTGGAGGATACATGAGTGATTAAATCTAGCTTATGTGTAATTAGCTGGGGAAAGAATTTATTGAATGTGTGGTAGCTTGTTGCTGCAAACCGCTAGGAGCGCAGCCTAAGAACACCCCCTGATTGTTGGGCTTGTTGGGGATTTTGGGAGAATCGTTACTACTCCTTCAATAGTCAACCGATTTGATTGAAACAAACTTCAAATGATAGATTAACTTATTTTCTACACTTTCTTGGCAATAGAATTTCAAAATAATAATTTTAAATGTCAAAATTTGATAAAATATAATCATACAGGCTTGTAATCTCGACCGATTTTCTCACTAAAATTGCTTCTTCTTCAATAATGAATCGATTTGATTGACACAAGCTTCAATTGGTAGACTTGTGTATTTACTACAATTTTTAGAGAATAGAATTTTGAAAAAATAAATTTTAAAATTCTGTATGGACTTGGAATCTTTTCTGATGGTACCACTAAAATTGCTTCTTCTTCAATATTGATTCGATTTGCTCGAAACAAGCTTTAATATGTAGCCTGGTGTATTTACTTCAATTTCTAGGGAGTAGAACATTGAAAATTTAATCATTATTTATTAATACTCTAAATATTCAATTTTGTATGGACTTGTTTCTTCATCTTCCTGGATTAGGTAGTGATCTTTCGGGATTGGGAAGAGATTGAGGATTT
Source organism: Caprella mutica (assembly GCA_947561585.1). Taxonomy (NCBI): domain Eukaryota; kingdom Metazoa; phylum Arthropoda; class Malacostraca; order Amphipoda; family Caprellidae; genus Caprella; species Caprella mutica. The sequence goes on from CANNZV010002140.1 coordinate 93,562, forward strand.
AGAACAAGTGGAAGGATTGTGCGCTCTTCTCAGGATTCGATGCAATTCTCATGATTGGGTGCAATTTTCTCATGATTGGGTGATGTTCTCGGGATTGGGTGTTGCTCTCAGTATTGGGTGTTGCTCTCAGTATTGGGTGTTGCTCTCAGGTTTGGGTGCTGTTCTCAAGTTTGGGTGCTGTTCTCAGGATTGGGAGCTATTTTCTCCTGATTGGTTACAAGAGTGTTGTTATATCTCGAATTTGATAATTTACTGTTGTAAGTTTGCCGCCAAACCTGAGTTGCCAAATATTCGATTGTTTGTATTATTTTTTGAAGAAATGAAAATGAATTAGCACATTGGAGCATAAATATTTGGTGTAAAGGGATGTTATTTATTGCTGCGACCCGCTAGGAGTGCAGACTAAGAACACCCCCAGATTGTTGTTGTTGGTGATTTTGTGAAAATAGTTACTACTCCTTCAATATAGAACCGATTTGATTGAAACAAACTATAAGTCGTAGTCTGGCTTATTCGAGTCTGGCTTATTCGCTACACTTTCTGAAAAATGGAATTTCAAATGTCAAGATTTGATGAAAAATATTTATATATAGATTTGTAATTTCATTCGATATTGACACTTAAGTTACTTCTTCTCTTTCTATAAATCGTAAATAGTTTTAATAGGTAGCCTGGTGCATTCACTAATATTTTTAGCAAGCATATTTTGCTAGTATAATCGTCATATAATAGTCAAAAATTATAATTCTGTATGGACTTGTTTTGCCCTTGCTAGCACATATTAAAGTTAGGTAGCTCTTCCTCTTCTGTAATGAACTGACAAATTTGCCATAGTGGCAGCTCTCCCCGGGGAGTAGCTATCACCCGTGGTGTTATGTCTTGTTAATAAATAACTAAAAGACCACGAATGTGAAGTGAGTTGGGTTCCTTTTTAGAATATTGGCGAAATATTCCTATGTTATTTGTACGGGGAGAAAATTAGATGGTAGGACATCCAATACAGCTGACTATTTACTTACTCTTGGAAAATTATAAGTCTATATTTCGATACCTAACAATTAAGTGCCTTCATTGCTGTAAAGTTCATTGACATGTGTATTTAAATGAAAAAGTTATTAGCAATTTAATTAGAAGTAACATCATTTAAGAGACAAATTCGTAGATTAGGTAGCTAATCTGCACAACATATTTTTATGCAAGAAATTTGAAAGATTGGTTACCAAAAAACATCAAATTCTCTCAGTTTTGGGAGAATTTTATTTACCTTAGCTATACCCTTTCTATCTTAGGAGTATATGATCTAACTTGTTATTATGTATTTTTATAACTTAAATTCATTTAAATGAATATAAGTTATTCTTTTTAATGAATATAAAATATTTTAAAAAAACATAGTAGCTATCTAGTTAGCTTCATAACTCACTATAAGAATTCTAAATACCTAATTAGGTATATTTTATGAATTACAATGGTAGGCTCAACTCCAGAAACTATTGGTAGGTTCCCCATAACTACTTCAGTTTCAGAATCCTATCCTAAGATAGAAATGGTATAAAGTAAATAAAATTACTTCAATAATAAGTTATATCTACTCCCAAAACTGAGAGAATTTGATGTTCGTTAATTGGTAACCAATCTTTCAAATTTCTCACGTAAAATATGTTGTAGCTAGCTACTGATTACCTAATCTACGGATTTATTTCTTAATTGACGTTATATCTAATTAAATTGCTATTAACTTTTTCATTGAAATACTCATTTCAATGAACTTTGTAGCAATGAATGCGTTTAGGTGTTAGGTATCGAAATACAGACTTAACATTTTCCAACAAGAGTAAGTAATTATAGTCAGCTGTAACGGATTTCCTACCACCTAATTTTTCTCCCCGTACGAATAACATAGGAATATGGCGCTCATATTCTAAAAAGAAACCCAACTCACTTCACTTTGATGGTCTTTTAATAAATTTAGATTTATAAATTAATCAGTGATAGCTACAACTTGAAATTTACTCAATATATTGCACTATCTTAAGCTAGCATGCAAAAAATCATTTGCTATTTAGCTAGCTAGTCAAATTTGAATAGCTGCTCATAAATCATTAGCTAAAATGAACAGTCAAATAAGGTTTAGAAATCTAAAGTTTAAGTTGCATAACTTCTCTGTAAGCTCATTGCATTAACCCTTTAATGACATGCGTAATCATATGGTCACGCAAAATTATTCATAGTATTTAGTGAATAATATTTCTGTACCAAACTTGTCATGGGCAATTTGACATGTTAAGTTTAACTCGCACTAAATCTTTATGCAATCATTCAGTAATTTTCTTATAGTATTTGTTAGTATTGATTTGATGACCTAAAACTTTTGGTATCCTTGCACAACTTTTTTGGTAAAAAGATTTAAACAGGTAGTTTGAAATTCATCAACCAGAAATCAACGTTGATTATTCAATATGAATTAGAGAATATAGGAAATGAAGGATTATTCTTTACAATTTCAAATATTTATATTATTGCAATTTGAAATTTGTGTGATCATGTGAATCACAACCGTTGATTCAGCAACTAAGCTGTGAATGAACATACGAACTATTTTTCTATGCTTTTAACCTCTTAAAGATAACTCACAAGAGGTTCATCAAAATCGCAGACCTAAAGTTTTATCTCGTCACTAAAGGGTTAATATAGCTATAAAGATATAATTAACTTTAATTTAGTTTACTTGCTTGGATTACTTTGAATTAATATCAAATCTAGATGCTTTGTCTCATTGTATTGTAAATTATAATTTAATAATGTACTATATTTTTGTAGCTGGAAAGGAGGCAAGAACCACCTGCTGTTCAACTTCCTGCCTGGCAGTGCCCCCCATTTCACCCCCCGTCTTGGGGTAGAGAGGGGCAAGGCTATGGTGGCAGGTGCAGGCTACTCCAGCTTCACCTTCCGCACCAATTTCGATGTCTCTCTGCCTGTCTTCAACCCGACTTACAACCATTTGCCTATCACCAAAAACACAATGTGAGTCCGTCATGGAATATTTCTCATGAGTCATTAACTATTGAACTTTAAGTATTATGTTGAGACTTTGTTCTGCGAAGGTAATGTTTTATGCAGCATTTATTTATTATTAGCTAGGTAGGTATAGCTTTATTATAGTTTGATACTATGTTATTGTGAGTAGATATTTTCACCACTCATGTTGACTCTACTTTTGATCAACATTAATAGGTAGGGGTTTAATTTTTATTATTGTTCATTCCACTATTTCAATTATTTCTTTTGTCCATTGAAACTAAAAAATTCCACTTATTTAATTAATTATTAGATAGCTAGTTTACTCACTGATTTTTCTGTTTTTTTTTTAATTGTTGACAGTTTTATCAAAAATTATATTTTTTTTATCTCAGATCAAGTTGTTTTTGTTGTTGTCATTCTTTTGGACAACAAAAGGATTTTGGATTCAAATTTTTCAAATTATTTTTTTATCAAAGTGTTCCCAAAAGTGAACTTTTGAATTTTGCATTTGGCTGTAATAGTTGCATGAAACATAAGCCGTGTAGGAAATATTAAGGATTTATTTGATTTAATTTTTCCACCAACCCACTTTAAATTTGCACACTTTATTGTGCTAACCTCTGACTTTATTGTGCTAACCTCTGACTTTATTGTGCTAACCTCTGACTTTATTGTGCTAACCTCTGACTTTATTGTGCTAACCTCTGACTTTATTGTGCTAACCTCTGACTTTATTGTGCTAACCTCTGACTTTATTGTGCTAACCTCTGACTTCATTGTGCTAACCTCTGACTTTATTGTGCAAACCTCTGACTTTATTGTGCTAACCTCTGACTTTATTGTGCTAACCTCTGACTTCATTGTGCTAACCTCTGACTTCATTGTGCTAACCTCTGACTTTATTGTGCTAACCTCTGACTTTATTGTGCAAACCTCTGACTTTATTGTGCAAACCTCTGACTTTATTGTGCTAACCTCTGACTTTATTGTGCAAACCTCTGACTTTATTGTGCTAACCTCTGACTTTATTGTGCTAACCTCTGACTTTATTGTGCTAACCTCTGACTTTATTGTGCAAACCTCTGACTTTATTGTGCTAACCTCTGACTTTATTGTGCAAACCTCTGACTTTATTGTGCAAACCTCTGACTTTATTGTGCTAACCTCTGACTTTATTGTGCAAACCTCTGACTTTATTGTGCAAACCTCTGACTTTATTGTGCTAACCTCTGACTTTATTGTGCTAACCTCTGACTTTATTGTGCTAACCTCTGACTTTATTGTGCTAACCTCTGACTTTATTGTGCTAACCTCTGACTTTATTGTGCAAACCTCTGACTTTATTGTGCAAACCTCTGACTTTATTGTGCTAACCTCTGACTTTATTGTGCAAACCTCTGACTTTATTGTGCAAACCTCTGACTTTATTGTGCTAACCTCTGAATTTATTGCTTATATTGGCTGAGCTATTCTTGATGCTCTGTCATCCGGTCTCTCATTTCTTTTCGAAACAGAGCTTAGACAAATAGCTAGCTGTATTATTTGATTTTGGTGTGATTCTTAAAATTATTTAAATTGTCCTATTCTTTTTTTCCTACGGCTTAGGAATTTAGGATTAGCCAATGGTTGAGAGCTTTATTCAAATGGCTATATTTAGCTACACACCATTTATCACTGACTATATATATTGAAATCCATTTTTTGTATTCAAATTTCACTGAACAATTCATATTTAATTTTTATATATTTTCTATTACTAACTAGCTTTTTTGTGTTCTTGTCTTTTTTCCTTGACGGTTGAATTGAAAATAGTTTCTGCTTTGGCCTTCTTCCAAAAATGAGATAGTTGACATAGCTACATAATAACTAGTAGCTATCTAGTGAATTACATTTTAAGGTGGAAGTAAGGCTCAATCTACCTACTGTTTCATTAATAAACAGAAGGTTTACTGCCTACTACTCAGAGGTACTTTTTCCATTCTTAGAGGTTGATATGCCTGTTTCATGTGGTCTGTACATTCCTCTATGTCTGATGGAGCTCTGTGATTAGTTATGTGTTGAAAATTATCGTAGCTACTTTAGCAATTTGTGCGGAAATCTGTTAACTATTGTAGCTATGTGCTTCTTGATTACCAATAACTCTATTTTTTATTTTGTATTCACATTGCTAATATACCTAGAAGGTTGGTGAATGGCGAGTTAAAAAAAACTTCATCATGTTGCTATATTGCTGGCCAATAAAGTGTTCTTACATCCACCCTTTTTTGTAATGGCTGTAGCTATCTTTGTAGTTCTCTGACAGTATTAGGATTAATTAAAAAGAAATTTTGTTGTAGTAATTGTATTTCATAATATTTTGTGTCACTTCAGATCGCAACGTCCCTGGTATTTAGTTTCCTCTCAAGTCAATCTTCATAGAGAATATTATGAAGAGTTACTCTCACAAGTTCCTCCAGAGGCCAATCAGAAGGACCTTCTTCTCCTTCATTTGTGCTCTGATGCTATCGTTGAGAGACTTGAAACAGAGCATGAAGCTAAATACATGCCAGATATTCCTTTCAGCAAACTGGATTTTAGGTAGCTAAAGATATCATCTGAAACACTATTGTTGTAGCTAATTATCTAGCAATTTTCTATTACTCATGGACTTATTAATACAGATGCCGTGGATCAGAAGTGTTCAAGTATCCTGAAATAATGGAGCAGTCTCAGTTTTGCCTCGTTTCCCGTGGTGGTAGGTTGGGTCAGCCGGTACTCTATGACTCTCTTCGTGCAGGCTGCGTACCAGTGGTGGTTGCAGATACCTTAGTCTTACCATTCTCAGACGTACTTGATTGGCGTATTGCAAGCATCCAAATTTATGAGGATGATCTTCCTGAGGTGCTCAAAATACTCCATAGAGACGTCTCTACTGGACGTCTGCAAAACATTCATGAACAGGTGAAATGGATTTACTCTGAATACTTCAGCTCAATTAAGAAACTCACGATGACTACTCTGGACATTATAAACGAGAGAGTGTTTGCAACTAGTCGCAAGAGCATTGGTCAGTGGAACACCCGGCCTCATGAAGGCAACACCAACAATCCTCTGTTCTTGCCTCTAACTGCACCTGCCAATGAAGGCTTCACTGCTGTCATTCTTACTTATGACAGACCTGAGTCACTGCAGCAAGTCATTCAAATGCTGTCATCTGTGCCTTCTTGTGTCAAGATATTAGTCGTGTGGAATAATCAATACAAGGATCCTCCTCCAGGTAAATTTTGATTGGTGTACCTATTTGGTTAGTAACTAATAAACCTGTTGTTAGTGACTGTTGTTACTGTATATTTTTAACTTACGATCACTAATATCTGATATTAGGTTTTGTTCAAACTGCCATCAAATTGCCTTAATTTGGTGAACTTTAAAATTGCAAATGTTTGATTATTTGCTATCAAATTTAATTAGATATGTTTTTAATCTAGAGTTCAAAATCTACTTTGTTTTTTTCATTTCGGCTGCATAGATAAGGATTTTAGTTCAACGAGATCTTGCATGAAAAAGGCCAAAAGCGAATATTGAAACTAATCTAACTTGCTAATGTAGCTAGCTATATTTTTAGCTAATTTTCAATTTCATAAATGATCATGAAAATCTTCAAAGTTATATAGCTAGCTAATCTGTGATCTTGATAGATCCTTAAATTTACTCTTTTGTTAAAATGAATTCTGATTTTTCTATTAACCAGATGTTTAAACTTTCTATATCCTAAATATAGCATTTCCCTAAAATGAACATCCAGTAGCCTCTTCATTTCCAGGAGGTTTGGGGAAATCAGTGACCATAGTGAAGCCCCCCTCCAACAGACTCAGCAACAGGTTCTTCCCCTACCACCAAATAGAAACACAGGCCATTCTTGCTCTCGATGATGACATCAATATGATGACTTCTGACGAACTGGAATATGGCTACCATGTGAGTGCTGCTAAACTCAGTTGTACATAATTAGTTGTTGTCTTAAAGGTAATAGGAATAGTTAATTTCAATTGGAAAATCTAATTTGTCTAGGTTCTATAGATTATCAAATCGGTCTTTTTTCTTTCTATCTTCCCAGGTTTGGCGCGAGTTTCCTGATCGCATCGTAGGTTTTCCTTCTCGAAATGTCATTTGGAACAACATAACAAACTCCTGGAAATACGACTCTGAGTGGACTAACGAGGTGAGAGAGTAAGGGATGAGTTGAGAGAGTAAGGTATGAGTTGAGAGAGTTAGGTATGAGTTGAGAGAGTTAGGTATGAGTTGAGAGAGTTAGGTATGAGGTGAGAGAGTTAGGTATGAGGTGAGAGAGTTAGGTATGAGGTGAGAGAGTAAGGTATGAGTTGAGAGAGTAAGGTATGAGTTGAGAGAGTAAGGTATGAGTTGAGAGAGTTAGGTATGAGGTGAGAGAGTTAGGTATGAGGTGAGAGAGTTAGGTATGAGGTGAGAGAGTTAGGTATGAGGTGAGAGAGTTAGGTATGAGATGAGAGAGTTAGGTATGAGGTGAGAGAGTTAGGTATGAGGTGAGAGAGTTAGGTATGAGGTGAGAGAGTTAGGTATGAGGTGAGAGAGTTAGGTATGAGGTGAGAGAGTTAGGTATGAGGTGAGAGAGTTAGGTATGAGGTGAGAGAGTTAGGTATGAGGTGAGAGAGTTAGGTATGAGGTGAGAGAGTTAGGTATGAGGTGAGAGAGTTAGGTATGAGTTGAGAGAGTTAGGTATGAGTTGAGAGAGTTAGGTATGAGGTGAGAGAGTTAGGTATGAGGTGAGAGAGTTAGGTATGAGGTGAGCGAGTTAGGTATGAGGTGAGCGAGTTAGGTATGAGGTGAGCGAGTTAGGTATGAGGTGAGCGAGTTAGGTATGAGGTGAGCGAGTTAGGTATGAGGTGAGCGAGTTAGGTATGAGGTGAGAGAGTTAGGTATGAGTTGAGAGAGTTAGGTATGAGTTGAGAGAGTTAGGTATGAGGTGAGAGAGTTAGGTATGAGGTGAGAGAGTTAGGTATGAGTTGAGAGAGTCAGGTATGAGGTGAGAGAGTTAGGTATGAGGTGAGAGAGTAAGGTATGAGGTGAGAGAGTCAGGTATGAGGTGAGAGAGTCAGGTATGAAAATAAGTTCATTTTATGTAGTAGGCAGTAGCTAGCTATGTTTTTTTTTTTGGTCAAAAAAAATTATAACAGCTAATCATGAAAAGTTTCATTGGAATTTTCAAGGAATAACCAATGTCTTGGGTGTAAATGTTAAATCTTTGCTGCAAGTCTGATATCTATAAAGAAACTTTGAAAATGCAGTTGAAACTTCAAAAGTGCAGTTTGCTACCTAAATACTTCACAGCTGCAGTAAGCAAGTTAGCTGCTTATAAATTCACAAGTGAATAGTTTTTTAAAAAAATATTTCGAATACAAACTTAAAAAATTGATTTTATTTCGTTGATAGTTTTCACAATTATTGAAACTAAAATATATTCTTATGGAAATATGCGTTTACAGTGTCGAAATTTTCCATTTAAATGCTCACTGAAATGGTTTTCTCCATCAGGTGTCATTGGTGTTGACTGGTGTGGCTTTCTACCACAAGTATTGGAACTACGTGTACACCACAGAGATGTTCCCCAACATCAGGGAATGGGTGGATGACCACATGAACTGTGAGGACATTGCCATCAACTTCCTAGTCGCTAACAGGACTGGCAAGGCGCCAATCAAGGTCAGACTTTAGTAATGGATAGAGAATGTGTGTGAGCAGGGAATTCTGTTTAAAATCACATATTTCATTTAAACAATTCCTTCAGTATGCGTAATTGAAATAAATAGATTAGAATAGTTTAAAATAACCTAAAGAATGTTCAGCTTTCCCACATATTCTTTTCTGGAGGTTATTCATTCAAATTCAATTGCTCCTGAAACTGTTAAAAATTGTTCATGTTCCCATTAAATTTTCAATCAAGTGAAGTTAACGTGTCCGTACGTGGAGCATAAATGAGATTTTATTTTGTAATATGACTAATATCCACCTGCAGTAGCTAGTACCTAACTACTTTAAATTATCTAACCTCAGTTAAATTTTATTTTCCTCTGTTAGGTTGCTCCTCGTAAAAAGTTCAAATGCGGCTCCTGCTCCTCTGGAGATCTCTCTGCCACGGAGGCGCACATGCTTGAGAGGAGTGAGTGCGTTAACTTCTTCAGTGGCGTGTTTGGCTCCATGCCCCTCAAGGCAGTGGAGTTCAGAGCTGACCCTCTCCTCTACCTCGATAACTTCCCTGAAAAACTCAAGATGTACAAGGACATCGGCAGCCTCTAAAGATTACTCACTTTTTATTAAGAACGCCCTTTCAGGAATGAAAATTAATGTTTTAGATTGAAAATTTTAACTAGCTGGCTTCTTATTGAAATCTTGAAATCTTTTTTTTTTTCTACTAAGATCTATTTTTGCATCTTTTTCACTTGTTATTTTTGCGAGCTGTTGGTCCTGTAATATATTTACAGGATTTAGTAGCTAATACATATATATTTTTAATGATTTATATATTTTGTCAGAACTCAGAACCTATCCATTTGACATCTACTTACCACAATGGTTCTGATGCAATCTAGTCCATGTTTATCTGTTATGACTTACATTCCAATTTCTCTTCTTTAAAAGTTAGCTGCAGTATTTTATCTAAGATAAGTAAAGTTGACTTTGAAAGAGCTGTTAGTTATGGATTTAGCTAATTAAATTTGTGCCATGATATTCTTAAGTAGAAATTATTTTTATATTAAGTTACTTTTCATTAAATTTGTTAATAACTTTATTATAGTCATGACAATAAACTGAAATCAATACAGTAGCTAGCTATCGATGTAGATCATTTTATGTACGGTAATGATGTATTGTATTTTACCATATTTATCTTTTTTTTACCGCTACTTGTAGTTTTTGAGTATAGCGCTAGCGTTATGCTCTTCAACCACGAAGTCTTAGATTTTTGTGTTCGGTAGACTTTATTTACTATCACCTCTTCATTTTCCTCTACCATCCATGACTGCATTCACCGGTACTTGCACCAATTTTCGTCACATTAGCTACTTGGTAAGTGATAACATTCACAGAGTAGCTTTTCTGCATCCATGAGCTCGTGAAGCCACTTTCCTTTCTGACTGCTTCTTCCAGTCTCTTTGATTTAATTTTCATTTAACGTCAGCGCTATGTCTTTGGTTACGAAACTGGCGTTAAACCCTTATTAATTTATTTATCATTGAGTAGTGTTACTTTGTTGCTGCTTTTTTATTGTCCTTTGTATTTATTTCCTTTTAACGTTATTGATAGTACTGAGAGAACTATTATCTTTGAGAACTATTATCTTTGAGAACTATTATCTTTGAGAACTATTATCTTTGAGAACTATTAATGATAGCTAGCGATGTCTTTATTTTTCATATATTTTTAGATTATATCGTTGTCAATAAAACTATTAAATGTTCTATATAGAATATAATAATACTAAACATGCCAAAGATTCAGTCTTTTATTAGTTTCCAATCAGCAATTCTGATACAGGCTAGCCTGGTAACTTATTTGTTTTATTTTGTACACAACATTAATTCCACTAATTAATTCTTATAGGCCAATTGACAAAAAAGCAACTGATACTAATAGTATATATGCATCATAGACAGGCTTTAGAATGCATTTTCCAATTAATATCATTTTACCTATTAGGTAAGAAAATACACAATGCAATCTCTTGAAAAATTAAAGATTGATATTTTTAATACAAAAGCACAGATCAGTTTTGAATGAAGCATATCTACAACAGTTTATTTTGGTTACTAAATAGCTATATAAAATGATATATTATTGCAGATATACAAATAATACCAATTGAATTCTCATTTTTTGTTTAAAATGTTTAGCTTAAAATGCAATCAATTTTTTCACTTTGATTTATTAAATATTTTGTCTCTAGTTGATGAAAAAAAGAAGTATGTTTTTATGTCTCCAAACCCCTACTGTCATATTCAGTAGGTTAGTAGGAATTATTCGGGGAAAGGGACTAATTATTAAACTAGGTTTTTATTCTGTTTTAAATTCGATTTTTTTTTAGTTTGTTGCCATTTTTATTTAGCTCTCTTTCGTAAGTTTCCCCAATTTCTTTGTCTTCCATGTGGACTATCGGAAAAGAGGATTTCAAATCATTGTTTATATCCAGCCTCAGTGTCCCGAGTCTGCAATTAAGTAGGTCTTGTTTTTATTCTGCTACAGGTTTTTGTTCAGTTTAAATCCCTTCTTCTTCAGTTTCATTTGTATCTTTCCTCAAGTTCTGCCTTGGTATATCCATGATCTACATTGTAGTGCGTAGGTCTCTAATCCATGGATGGCTATTCTTGTCATCCATGTGCTGGGTCGACAGGGTAACCTAGTGCATGGAGCGTACTTTCACAGTCCCCTCTTCTACGAGGCCTTCTTCATGTCTCTTTAAATCTCCTCGTGGTGGATAGAAACAAGAATAACTCTTAAACTTTTTTCGTCACATAGTAAATATAGAGGACTAGATAGTGAGTACAGATTTCCTAAATTCATAAATCTGATAAATTAATTTGTTTCTGTAGTTATTTATCAATGCATTTCTAACGAAGTGCTACACATATTAATTCGTGGTGCCACACATACACTAAATACATTCAAATTATATGAGACAATGTAACAATATATCTAAAAAATATTTAACTTTAGAAACTTGTTTGAAAATCATATAATTGAAAAAAAAACTGATTTACCAAAAATATTTCATCTGGCGCATCAACGATAACTCAAACAATGATAATTCTCAACCTCCTTTTATAATTAATCTAAGAACAATTATAGAATAATTATTTAAATAAGATGATATAAATTTTGTTGTTGATAAGCAGCCCCTTCAACAAAAGATAATAGAAATTATTGTGTGGAATTGTACGAGCTAACATTTTATATTAATTGTTTTAGATAATATATACAATAACAAATTAATCAGATATAATTGGTCAAAAAATCATTTGTATAACAGCTTTTATAGTTTTCAGATTGTAATAACATGTTTAAAATAATTTTAAATTAGTTATATTACTATCTAGAATAATTTGAATTATTTTATAGACCTTTTAACTATATTCTACGGACACTTACTCTAAATAATCTAATGGACGGATAAATTTTCACTTTGTTCTTAATAAATTTGTACAGTTAGTGTTATTAATTCCTATAAATAAACTTTGGTTAGTTAATTTATATTGCTCTTGATTACAATTAATAATTGTTATGTTACAAATTAATAATTAGAAAATCCAAAAAATTACTACACAGTGTACTATAATTACAGTAGAATTAACCAATACAATCACCATGTAAGTAAATCATCAATAAATGGTGTGTAGACTTGGAAGGTTTGTAGAAGCTAATAATAATTACAATAAATTTGACTAGTACGGTAACTTGACTCTGTTCCTTATTCTAAGAGAGTGTCTAAAGAAGCTGGTGATGAAGACAGGCGATGATCATCCAAACGATCGGCTGAGACAATGTCCAATGCTGCACCAATTTCACTGAAAAAAGGAGATGTGATTAGACACCATTCTATACAGAATATTATACGATAATTATCAATTAATTATTGAAAATAAATTGTGTATTCATTTTTCTTACCCGTACTACTTTTTTCGTAATTTGATTTCTTTGGTCCAGTTGGTTGAGCCGTAGTGGTTGCTTTTCTGCTTGCTGACAGAAGAGACGCAGGGCGTCGGTTGGCTGCTCGAGTTGTGGCAGGTCTTGCGGGTGGTGGCTTAGGCTTGAATGTTGGAATTCTGGATAGAGTTGTTTGAGGTCTCTTTGTGTGTATCTTTAGCTTAGCCTGTGTTGTGGAGGGTCTTTGAGTAGCAACAGTTTGTGGTAACAGTTTGGTGGAAGCTTTTAAAGTTGTTGATTTCAGAGGTTTGCGAGTAATCTTTACCTGTTTTTTGGTCGTTCTACTGACATCATTTTGGTCAGAAGAAGCTGGTTTCAAGAGTCCAGTTTCAATCCTTGAAGTTGGTCTGTTTGGATTAGGAGTAGTAGTTGTTTTTGTTGAACTTACTTGGCTGATTAGTCCAAGAGATCCTTTCTCACGAGTTCTTATCCTTAAACCACTTTTATCTTCTTTTCTATCTGAATTATTGGTTTGTTTACCTCGATTTGAGTTTTGGACCTTAGGAGGCATCAGAGGGACAATTGACTTTCCTGATTTATCAGGGGCAGGTTCAGCCCAATTATGTCCTTTTGATGCTTCTGGACTAACCGGCTGCAGCAGATTGCCTCTGCGATCCTGTCCAGCAACACCTAATGACATAAATGAAAAATGTTAGCAGTGAAAATATCGAGAAAAAACTTTGGATTGTAATAAATGAGCCATGATACAATCATTCTCTAATGTACTAATTATTACATGACCGACAAAAAGTAATTGAATCTGTACATAGAAATGTAGGACAAAAGGGACATAATTCAACTAACTAATGCGTCCCGTACAGTTTTGGTAGGTAGACAGTGGCCACCCTTAGCTACGATCAATGGTGTTGCAAAAGATTATGGTGATCATCATTATCTTTGAAATATGAGGGATGTAACTGTCACTGCGCATGGAGTAATTGATCATTAGAATTATTTACGTGACTACTTTGTTGGTTAGGTTTGAGTTAAAACTTCGTATTCTATATAAATATCAAAAGCAGCCGAATATACCCATTTGTTCTAAATTTTTAATATTTTCCAATGGAAATTCATTCAAGTTATTACTATTAATTTTAATATGAAAGGGAATTTCTTTATTTTTATGAGAATATTCAAACATAAGTAAATCGAGAGAGCTCATTTCACCTGTAACTTCTCATTCAATACAGGGCACTCATCCACGCCATAAATCTGGAACTAACTGCAGTAAAGCGTGACTCAAGGCTCAAATTTAAGCAGAGTTCACGGTTTGAGTGTACTATCCTATAATAAGTCTTATCATATCTAAGAAAAGAAAATCCAACAAAGAAGAATACTTTAGTCGAATGTATGTTTAATTTAAACTATATTTAGGTAGCGGAATGAAAATTCTAAGTGCAGAGTTTGATAGTAATTCAAAATTTTGATATAATTTTGACAAATACAAATGATGGTGCCAAACTACATCAAAGATGTCACAGTGTACATTATAGTCGTGTCGTGTTCTCTTCTTCGCAATAACACGATAATTCTGACTGTGATTAAGAAAATTATACCTGGTACAATTATTCTGTACTGATCTTTGACCCAAATTTGCACTTCATAAATGTAGGTTAAGTCACTGCTATTTAAATACTCTTGTTAGATACATGGCAACTTTTTCTAATATTTTTATAAAATCCAGACGCCGTACATGTCACCATTTAAAGTTAGTGGGGCTTATAAAGATTGGTGGCAGCACTAAGTTGGTGACGCTTACTATTTAAATCTACTAATCTAATACATGTTATCATCAAGTACCAATGTTGTGTTTCATTTAACAAATTAACCAAAAATTCGTAAAATTGAGAATAAATAATGTATAATCCTCTTTTCTTAAGGAGACTACTAAGTCTAATTGCCATAGAAATGGTTTAAGTATTAGGGTTAACAGTTTTAGGTTAACCGAGATAACAATCTAAAACACAGGCCTCGTACGGAGTGAAAGTAGGTGAAGGCCGAGAAAGTCTTTGAACAATTATCATGAAAGGATATTTCACTGAATTCTTTTCCAGTGATCACGCAACCTTTATTCCAGTGTTCTTTCTAGTCGCTTTGACCCCTGTGTCAAAGACGTAATGTTATTCCTATGGAGCTGCTAATCAAGAGGTGATGAATGGGGTTAAACCATCGCCCACCAGTTCGTGAAACACGGAATAGCACGAGATGTCCAGAAAGAAGAATGGGAGGAACGCAACTGCTTTAATGTGGGTCAAGATCATCTAATGAGATGTGAAACAAAGAGCTTCTAATCTTAAACACGTTATGTATAGAGGAAACATCGTATGAAGGGAATTATTCTCCATATGGCTCTTATAGACAAGAAAAGGTGGAGATATATTTTCAACGTAGGTTAACGTATTTTTTCTATTGTAAATATTTAGGAGAAACAAAGATGCTCACAATTTTCTTACAAAGATGAATAGAATTCACTATTTTGAGGGTCATACAGAAATTTCCTGCATTCGCATAGATCTAATTTTATTTTTGATTTTTTTACAGATTTTTACGAGGTACTAAAGCTTCCTCTAAAATATAAAAACGTAAGTTATTACTCTGTAAAGTAGATATGAACTCAATTAAACAAATATAATGAACTAATAGCTTGTAAATAATTGGAAAATTAATTAATCATTATTTTCCGTTTAGTTTTTTTGAAAATACATCAACTAATGCAATTTTTATATATTCTGAAAATTCTAATTTAATTTCTTGTTAATGCAAAAATATTAACAAAGAAGACTAAGTTAAATCCTATGAACTGATAAGACCTGAAATTAGTAAAGAGGATTATATGAACTACTTTATATTCTCTTTAAGGTTATTCAATTGCATGTAAAACACACATAAGTACGTGATAAAAACATATAATTATTCCAAAGTTATGATTATATTTTGAAAATGCATTCACGGTAATTACGTAAAGTAGCTCTGATAAGAATTATACGTAAGTATTTAATTATTTTAACCTTCAGAAATAAAGTTAACTGTCAGTCCTGTATTTTCTATTCTATTAATTGACTTATATATTATCTCATTTTAAATTGCGCGTGACTTTATATTGTTATTTCTTCAAAAAGTTTTTTTATTTCTCTTTGAAATGATATTTTCCATTTTAACCAAAATCTTTACAAAAGAGAAAATTCAAACAGTTAAATTGTTTATTCACATGACTATGCCCTGATTTTCACTGTTTTTTTTAATAAAACATGATTTCTTTTAACCCTTCCCTACTGAAATTTATTTTACTTTTTTTTTATGTTTTTAGAAAGCAAGTTACAATAAAATAATTGTATGGTTACAGGGGTGATCCTGCATTTACTTAATTCATTTGATTCAGTTAAGATTTTGAGAAGGTATTTAGATAGAAGACTAAATTTCCTTCACTTGGTATATTGAATAAGACTAAAAATAAGGTTCCTCTGTGAGAACTTAAACCAATATATTTCTTTTTGATTCATCCCTATTTAAACTTTTCTATTGAGGTTTGGTTTGGTGCGCCCGAATATGTTAGAAATAAAATTATAATATTGCAGAGGAGATCAATTAGATATGTGCATGGACTTGGCTTTATGGAGAATATTGGTGATTTCTTTCAAAAACATGAAGTTATTACGTTAGATGAGTTGTAAGAATATTCTGTAGCTGATTACATTTTTAGGATTTTTAATTCTGAATCATTTAATGTTTCATACACTGGTAACTTTCCATCAACTCATGATAATTTAAATACACATAGAGATAATTATGCTGTACCTAGATATAGGAAAACCATTCAATAAAATATACCAATGTTAAGATATGGAATGATATACCGTTTCACATTAGAGAGGGTCCAAATTTAATAGCTTTCAAGGGAGTCTTTAAAAACTATCTATTAAGGTAGGAATAGTTCGCTGTAAATTCATAACGATTTAAAATTTGTAGTCTTTGTTTCTGATATTGTATGTCAAAATTTACTTAACGATTTCAATTTTTTTTTCCATTATAATTAATGAATGTTCATTGTACAATTTTTGTTACATTAGGTTTCCCCAAAAAGTTGTCGCTTTTTTGGGCCATAATATTGTGTTAATAAATGAATAAAAAAAAACTAACTTGTAACTAAAATACATCAACACGTTCGAGGACATTAAAAAGAAATTTCCGTGATGTTCCATGCTTAGCGTGTTAAAATTACATATAAATGCATGGCTACTGCAGATGCCAAAAACTAAAAAAAAAATTATTTTTGGTGCTGTCGCATCTAGTAAACTATAGCTCTTCCGTTCGATTCTCATTCGAACATATTTTGATTGGAGAATAGGCTTCATTTATCACTAACTTATTTATTCAGTGTTCATACATTTAACTAAGCAAGCGGAATGTTTACTTTCACTCGTTTACTTTATTTATTTGGTTGCTGATTGAGAAGTAACAAATGACTATAATATTATTATTAACCAACGTTAAGACTGATAAAAACTGACCAATATATAATAAATATATGATACCTCCATGAACTAATATGATAATAATCTTGAGCACTAAGTGAAGAAATATTTTGAAAAATGGTGTCATACATATCATTTTAGTAAATTGTAGCTGCAACAAGAGTATGAAAAAAACATCAATTTTTATCCTGGTATATAATCTAAACATGTTCATGACTATTCAATGCCTATGTTATCTAACTATCCTAACAAAGATAAGCATTAATAACAAGAAACTCCTATGAATAATATAACCAAAGGACTTTCTTCTGAAGAACTCCTTTAACCTTCAAATTTCGTATTAACGGTGCCATTTATTAGCATTAAGTCTTTGTGACTCGGTATCTGCAGTCATTGATTATGTGGCATGTTTGCTGTACAGTTGGTACGCCTGATGCCACGCCAATAATTATAGGCACTATCGGTGAAAAAAAAACACTTAAATATCATAAGCAATAGAAACTGTCTATAATGTTTTATATTAATAACAAAAACATCTAATCAATATAATTAAATATATAAATAGTAAATATTGATCAGGAAAATTATTTCAGTGGATGATATAGAAATAAATGCTAATTATTGACATAGTGTACTGTGGTGGCTGGTGGTTTTTAGGGGGCATTGCATCAAACTGTTTAACAGAGTAATCACCTCTAGTGTCACAGTATAATGAGTACTAAGGGGCAGAGCATTACACTGAAAAATAGTGTTTGCTTGAGATAAAAGAGTGTGTGGATAAAGACTTAACAGTACAAAGAAAAATTGAATAGCTATTTTTTTATGATAAATAACTATATTTAAGATTTGCGCAGTGAATTTGTTCAAGTTTTCTGAGAAATAATAGATATTTTAATTTTTTATAGAATTTCATGAAATTTTTCTAATCCATTCATATCGACTTTTTATAATTTATTAGCGAATGGTTAATAATAGTGAAAAAATAATATTTATTAGTATAGTGGAATAATAGAGAAAAGATATTGCAGCATATATAGCGATATATCAGGTATGTTCAAAAAAAGTATGCATATTAAAACGCTATATATTACCATTAGACTAATAAATAAATTAAAAGGACACATCTAAAAATAAGACAGAGAATCTCAGTAACCTTATAGAAAATCAATGGAGATGATGCGAGATGTAGCTTCTAAATCTTATAATCAATAAAGTCAATCATGATGCACTTTAAGCTCTAGCTAATATGCTTTTTATGTTAAAATGATATATTATGACAAG